>CM022944.1:50846012-51024021 GCA_012931725.1 Litsea cubeba
ACTTACTCCTGCACCCAAACACACTTCACAACTAGTTCCAAAACCATGGACATTTTCCACCTAGCACACTATGATGATCCCAAGTTCTGTTCCTAACCCCAAGTTGTGAAATGCCTACACTCTTCATAGTTCTATTCCTATCAGAGAGAGGATTTTAGCAGGAGGAAAGAAAACAAGGCAACTGCTGTTGAAGTGTTGCTGTCGATAGTCTATGCGTATTACAGAGTGCCTCCTTACACACTAACAGGGAAGAGGAAAACAAATACAATGTGCTCCTAATGTACATCACCCTTTCCAATCCGAGTATCAAAGTTCTTCGAATTTGGTACTTAAGCAGGCATTCTTACACTTGATACCATCAGATTTTAGTAAAAAATGTATTTAGTAAATTTAAGTGTAACCAACATCAGAATGTATTAAGTAAATTTATGTCAAAGACATCCAGTCTGAACCAAGCTCAATAAAAATCAAATAGCAAAGGCATTCAAAGCTTCATTTGATATATGGCTCAAAACTGAAACACTTGTTACTATTGAGTGAGTGATTGAGTGTTCAAAATTATGTATGAAGGAATTCCATTTTCTGAAAAACTACCGTCTCCAACAATTGAGTTCACCACTTGGCTATGGAAAGATGTTGACGATTTTTTTTTTCTTTAAAGTAGGTGACATTTATGATAGTCCATGGGAGAAAACTTAATTTATCTGTTAACCATCAAATTTATTAACGCTTGTATGCTTTTTGTATAGCTCTAAGAGTGTTTTTTTTAATATACTGTTTCTATAGTTCTCTGCTCTTTTTTTTTTTTTTGAAAAAAGTATGTGCTTCTAAACTTGTTTTATGCATACATTACATCCATCCCAATCAAGTTCAAGCCAAAATCAAATTGCAAAGAAAACCATATTTTCAATTCCATAGCATTCAACACTAGTTTAGTCAGCGATTTCAAATGATGACTGTGTTAACCAGGTCCCACTTTCGCATATCTGATGTTTCAACTCATTGAGATGTAAACTGAAAGAAACAGTACTAGAATCATCTCATTTTAAGAATTTAAATGTTCATGGTGCAATAAGTGAAATTATTTACTTCAATAAACAGATTAATTACTGATACAAAGCTTGTCTTTTTGTAATAGTCATCTTTGACACAACCTCAAATGATAGTGGTTGGAGACCTAGATGACATATTTGTACCTTTGCCAGATGATCTTCTTGTCAACTTGTCATAATCAAGAAGCGTTGTAATATCCCGGATCTTTGAGGGCTCTAAGATTGGGAGTAATTAATAGGGCCCCAAGTGAGACCCTTAGACCCTTGCTTGTTCTGATTATTATGGGATTGGAGAGGGACACTCGTGAGTTAGTATTAGGATGAGGAAAGAGTTGTACGTCAACTCAAACTACGAATGGCTTTTGTAGGATGTATTTGGGAGAACTCTATGTTCTGTTTAGGAAGGACTCTTATCTTATCCAGTGTGTATATATATAGACCATCGACCCCTAATACTGGTATTCAATTTTTTTCTTCTCCTTCTTAAGAGAAAATCTAAGATAAAGAGAGTTTTGTTAGCTGGAAATTCAGGATCTTGTGAGGAAGAAGAAGGCAAACCAGCAGAGGCACGACTAGCGGATGCCTTACTCGGGCCCTCACATTGCGAACGCAGCAATCGTCTATCGAAGGTGAGTGAATCTTCCTTGATGATTTCAAACGATGAACTAGATGCTTGATGAACTCAGATTTTGTGTGACTGTTATAAATATAATTGCTACAGTAACTGTTGACCCATGAAACCCATCGAGTGAATCTTCCTTGATGACTCCAAACAATGAACTAGATGCTTGATGAACTCAGATTTTGTGTGACTGTTATATATATATATAATTGCTACAGTAACTGTTGACCCATGAAACCCATCAACGGAGTTAAAATCATGTCCTCTCGGATGGAGGATTCATGCAAACCATGTGGGATGAATTATAGAGGTGTTGGGGAACCTTTTCTACAAGAAATTGCTCTTAGAGGTGTGGCTGGAATCAGATCTGGGAGCAACTTTCGGAAACCTGGGCATCAATGGGGAAATTGACGTTTGGGATAGTGGGACCCCCATGGCCCACTGGACGCTGGATCAAGACCATACATCCGCAAGAGGGCCCAGGGGCAACCACTGTAGTGCTGGTCCCACTTGGAGTGGACCCCGGATGGCCCACCATCCAGTAGCCTTGAGTAGATCATGCGTAAGGAGTTTGACCGAATTGGTTTCTGTGAGGAACTCAGAGATGGGTTCTGTTGACGCTTAGGAAATTATGGGAATTATGCAAAGGTCCAAAGTCCTTATGAGAATTACAAAAGGAGACATGTTACATTAATAAATTTATTTTTTCCTTAGGAAGCATGGACTGTAGGTGTTATGTATAGTATATGGATTAATTTTGTTAAGTTTGGACATGGTGTAAATTATTCTCTCTAAGATACATGCTGATTATGGATAGGGTGGGCCACCCCTACACATACAATCACCTATTATGATTAGAAGTGGGGCAAAGGCAAACAAACTGTGTATGGGGCGGGCCACACTGTCATGTATTATGAATGCTAAATTTTATTGTTGGGTTCTTGGTCGTATGATATTAATGGAATCGGATTTGATAAGAAAAATATTGCACTCTGAACTACTAGCATGCATGTGATGGTGGAGTTGTATACGGGTCCTTTGTGGTTATGGAAATTTTGGACCATTGGGTTCAGGTTGTATTATGGATGAGGGCCATGGAGGCCGTTGTGTTATTTAGTCCTTGGTGGACGATGTGTTATTTGGTCCTTGGTGGAAGTCATGTTATTTGGTCCTTGGTGGACGTTGTGTTATTTAGTCCTTGGTGGACGTTGTGTTGACAGGTCCTTGGTGGACGCGGATGATGAGATAATGACAGAGTGGCATGTGGATATGCGTGTATAGCCTTGGAGGCATGGTAATGTGGATAGAGTGAGAGGATGTAGTTCATGAGTTGCATTATGGGGGTGGTGGCGGGATTACTTTGAATTGCACTTTATATGCTATTATAGTCTTGTGTATCTTATTTGACATTATGTTTTCTGTTGTGTTGGTAATTAGGAAAATTCATTCACCAGTGTTACTGATGTTGTGTTGCCCAGTTTCAGGAAATCACAATGTGGGAGGACCAGAGCAGAACGACATTCAGCCCATAGATTTTGGCATGTGGGGCTAAAAAGAGAAAGGGAAATACTAAAACAACTGATAGTGGGATTAGCCCTTTTAGTGAATTTTTTATTTACTTAGAGACAATTGATGTTTTATTGACTTTCATAAATTCTAATTGAAATATTAGATTGTTTTAAACGCCTAAAGGGAATTGGATTTATGCTCAGTGAATATTGCTAAAGAATCGCGATCCGGAATCCGATAAGGCCCCGAAAATCGGGTTGTGACAAGCGTGGTGGATGCAATTCTGGAAAGCTTACCCTCTATGTTTCAAGACAATGTCAACATAGAATCTGCTTTTTGACCTGCTCTTAAAAAAGCATATATGGTTATGGTATGCCATGTATTCATTTCCGGGATTATTGTAAAGCGGTTCAACTTATAGTTTCTTGGACCACACTATCATGAAGGGGACCAAATCGCATACAAAAGGTTCGACGGTTGAAAGCTGTCGAAAACTGAACGACTGCCAAGGCCGTCGTTTTTTACGTATTTTTAAAGCCGAAAATTACCTTTTTTATTATTTAACCATTCAAAAAAAAAAGTGAAATTATTTATTTGTCCCCGGCTCTTCACCTCATTTTGAAGAAATGCTTGCCAAAAATAACCAATCAATGATTGGAAAAACTAAAGGAAATCCATTCTTGTTCTTCATTTTTTTTCTTTCATTCTAAATGCTTGCATAGAATTGATCTAAAGCCCATCAACATCCTAATCCCTCACCTCAGAAATGGTGAATAGCCCAATGTAAGTCCATGAATTAAAAAATAAAAAACTCCTTATAAAGACAAAAACCATTAAGTAAATTAAAAAATCCCCCAATTGTAATATTCTTAATTAGAAAGTGAAAAAACAAGACAAAGAAGAACAACCCAAGAATATTCAAGTTCAAGCGTACTGCCAAAAGTCAAGTAGTACAATGCAACCAGTTGGGTTTAGAAAACAATTCAAAATCATCAACTAAAGAGGCCATCATGGCAGTCTACATGTCAAACATAAATATGCATTGCTCACATTTGAAAACATGTTCATTTTTTTCTCTATTTTCTCTATTAGTTAGCAAAGTGATTGACAAGCGAAAACCAACAATACTATCTCAAACAAATTGATGAAAGAAAAAAAAAATTGACATTCAAAAAAAAATGATGAAAAAAATGTCGAACAGTAGCATATATGGTTAAGAATTCTGAGAATGCAAGACAATTGATCCATGGTACTTAAAAGTCCGCGTAGGAAATGTACCAGATGGCTGTAGAGGCCTTGGCCCACAAACCCGATTAGTACTTGATAGTGGGAACCACGGTTCCGACCCCAGTATCAGCTGTGATATTGAATAACTAGAAAATGGTGGTCATCTATTCTACCTGCATTTTGGATGTGAGTTTGAAATCACATCAGATGGTATACTTTTTCTTTTCTACTATTAAGGAAAGAAGAAGAAGAAGAACATTGTTTCTACTTTCCATCTTAAATCAACATTTGGATTCTTGCTGTATTTAATTCAAGTGGATAAGTCAAATAAACAAACCCATGCCATATGATATTCCAATTTCCATGCTGTAAGGCCCATAAAAAGAAATAAAAAAAAAAGTGAAAATGGATCAAACTATAATATAACTAGCAAATGCCAACATCATAGCTCTTTCACAAGGACACCACCAAACTATACTTGCAACAACTTGTTGAATACTAAATGATTGATTTATGATTGCCTTTAGACACTATTAATATTATTTTTGCAAGCACATGTAATTTCTAAGGGTAAGTTATGTTCTATTGCTACAATACCACACTTTATTAAAGAACACACAACCAATACAAACATCATTTACAAGCATTGCACATAAAAATATAAATGGACATATGCAACATTTCACTAAGAGATTTTTGAAATCTGTGATGGAGGGAACACACATCTTCACAAAACTACAGTATATCTGAAGGAAGGTATAAAATAAATAATGTGGTGGTGGAAGTATACTCAATGGAAAACAATAACATCATAAACAATGAAAAGCTAAATCTACACATTTGAAGAAAACATAAAAACTAAAGCAAATGAACAAACTCCTTGAGCCCGAAACATGACCCACAACCACCTTCACTCTCCCAACCTGCAACATTCTCCCAACTAAACTTTTCTATCATCTTATCTGGAATGAAAATCCACACTCCTCCCTTGGACGGCATCATAACAGAGAGCGAAAGGGGGGTCGTCACACAACAGGTACCGTGGGGGTGCCGGTTGGTCCCGGAAACAGATGGGTAGGGGACCGACCAAATAGGTAGATAGAGAGAGATTGGAGAAACAGGGATAAGGGATATGGGGATCGTAATCAGTGGTCTAAACTGGTAAGAGGGGGTTCATAACCCAACAAAAAATAATTCAGGGAAGATACCCCAATCCCAACCATTTACTACCTGGTTCACCTTCCATAATGAAAAAAAGCAAAGACCATAAATGGGGGTGGGGTGAGATCCAGATAGTTTCACTGTTCTATACATTTGCAAGAACACCCAAACACCAGAGTGGATAAAAAACAAACTAAAAAATAATAATGAAATCACATCAAATCAAACAAAGGCAACATAAAAAATCATAATAAAATAAAATTACCATGAAGAATCTGCTTCCACCAGATCCAAGAAACGCTCCCAGAAACGCTCCACCGCCAAACTCAGAGACGCGTCCAGAAGAATCCACTTCCACCAGATCAAAGAAATCCCATGGAGATAGCTCTCCACCAAAACCCTATTCCGTAATCCCCCCAACATCCTCAGAGAAGCCAGAACGCCTAGGCCTCGGCCTCGCACAAGGGCACTGAAATTCCACATCGATCTCCTCAGAGCAGTCGTTGCAGCCACACCCAAAAGCGTTTTCGACCATTAGAGATGGAAAATATTTTCGATTTTGGGTGGAGAATGGGCGATGGAGGGGTACCCAGATGAGGGATTGGGGTTATCAACCCCATGACATGACTGGTGTAAGGGGATTGAAGAGGGAAAGCCGATGATTGAGGATGGGAAGTAGATGAAATAGGAGTAGAGATGGGTGTCGAGGGTGTTGAGGAAGGGGATAGGGTGGTGGTTCTCGAGGGATCTAGAAGTGTCTCAGTAACGTTAACGTTCGGTGGTGATGGATTTGCAGGTGGAGGAGATGGAGGCGAGATCTGGGGGATAGCCATGGGAGGTCGAGAATTCGAGACCGCTCTCCTCGAGAATCTGGTTTTGGAATCTAGGGTGGTTTGGGGTTTGGGGTTTGGTAAGAGAGGCTAGTGATTGTTCCAGGATTAGGGTTTTAGGGAAGAGAAAAGGAGAGGGGAGAGTGTTTGAACGAGAGATTGGTATTTTTTATTTTTCATTTTGAGAAAATACAGATATTGAGACGGATAAAAGATAATCCTAGCTTACTTCTTAGCGGTGAGCGGTAACATAATTAAAAGTGTTTTAAGGGGGATTTGGTACATGGGATGAAATCGTCTATTGAGATGATTCTCTTCATCTGTTGGAATCCAAGAGCGTGTTTGTGTAATCCAATTTCGCATAAAATAGCATTATCCAATTTTATAGAAAACTCAGTGATTTTCTACAGAAAAGTGAATTTTCTAATGTTTGGTGCAGCCATTTTCTGTGGAGTTTAAAATCTACGGGGTCCTTTTTTTCCTCAAAAGGTAAGGATTTTAAGTTCCTACATGAGACTATCAAAACTCCACTTTCTCGAAAAATCACCCCCCCTCTCAGAAAACCCTCTGCTGTTCATCATCCAAAAAAGCAAAACCCTTTCTTTTTCATCTTCTTCCATCGCCCAAAACGGCAAAACCCTTTCTTTTTCATCTTCTTCCATCGCCCGACCCCTATGAAGTGCCGATCGCATCTGCACCCATCACTCTGGTCCCGTCTGCAACTGTCATTGCTAGAAGCCCTCTCTCTTCTCTGCAACTCACAATTTGGCATGGTTTAGAGGTGTCGGATTTTAGGTCCAGATTTCAATGTGAAAAGACTGTTTTGCCCCTAGGACCGGGAGATTGGTTTTCGGGCTCTGAATGGGCACATAGTGAACACAAAAGTTGTAGGGAATGATGAGATCAGTCTACTAAAATCGAAATGGGGATTTTTTAGAATTTATGAATAGCCCCCAACACTTATCACGAATGACACAGGATCCCTCGAGTATCAAATTGGGCTCAGTGGCTCTCAAAGTTTTTCAAAGTTATGGAAAAACTATCCTAACCCACAAACTAACTCGATTAAACTCTAATTCCACTTAGAGAGCTAACACAAAACTAGATTAGCACAAATCACGAAAATTAAGGGTCGAGGTCTTACACATGCTATCCACAGGAAAATTTGTCATATATGTGTATGTAAATATATGAAACTAATTTTTATAATTATTTTATCTCTATTTGGAGGCAGATTGAATCGACTGTACGTTTCGCTATGCATTGGCAAAGCATTTAGAGGCACCTTGCTTAAACTTTAAGGGCACGTTTGATAAACATCGATGGTAGGGAGGAGATTCTATGCTTTAGATGATTCCTTTCTTCCAATGGATTTGTAAAGAGAGTTCTAGGTTTGGCATTGAAAGAGGATTCCCACCATTAGTAGAATATATGATCTAATAGTTGTAAGTTTTTTGGAAATAACTCAAGATCTGTGAAGAATCAAGATCTCAACTTTTCACTCAAAGTCATTTTTGGTTATCCCGTTTTTAGCTTTGTGTGAAATCAAAGGTCGGTAGTTATTGGCCAATTTATCATGATCCATGTTGAATCAGGTTGCCAAATTTAGACCCGTTATGGTTTTAGGCATCTGAAGAGATTGGATGGTTTGGATTTCACAAATGGAGATTCACACCAAGTTGAACTCAAATTGGTATAGCTAAGTGAATTATGTTTTGAAATCACCTTTGATATCACATGTAATAATATTCATATACTTGGTTGAATCTTTGGTTGTTAATTTCCATCACAAGAAAATCACTTTCAATCTATCTTATGTTTTGGATTCAACAACACCCACAAATCGCATGTAATTGATTTTTAAAGTTTCACACAACTTGCTTAGCATTGATAGGCATATCATTCTTAAGTTAGTTTTTTAAATTACATGTGATTTG
The DNA here is from genome assembly GCA_012931725.1 of Litsea cubeba. Classification (NCBI taxonomy): domain Eukaryota; kingdom Viridiplantae; phylum Streptophyta; class Magnoliopsida; order Laurales; family Lauraceae; genus Litsea; species Litsea cubeba. The sequence goes on from CM022944.1 coordinate 50,854,351, forward strand.
TCTTTTCACCTCAATCAAATCTCTTTTTGTGTTTTACACTTTCAAATGCTTTTAGCATACATTTGTTGAGCTACATTTTAAAATTGATTGAAGTCCTTATGCATCACATGTTTTGGTTTCGAAAATTCACAACTTGCTTGAACTAGATAGGTATATCGTTTTGGGTCTGTCGTTTTGGACCCATTTTTTAAATATTCGGGGTGAAGGAAGCTGACTCCTTTGTCTTTCAAGCCTCTTTTACTGGTATTGCGCATGACGGCATATACGACGAGCAATCTGAGCATCGGTTGGCTCTGGAGATGAAGGATGTACTCCATCAATGGAAGCAACCTAGTCTGTCTATTTTGAAGTTTGGCACAAACAAGATTCATATCGGTCTTTTGCCTGTCGAATCGATGCCTTGAGTTCTTTGAGCTCGGACTCATGAGGATGAGGGGTCTAACTAAAGGGTTATAGGCCTTGGGATGAGTGAGTTGACTTTGGGCTTGTAAAAGTGAGTTTGTTCACGTGGAATTTGTTTTGAATGGAGGACAAGCTTCTCCTCCTTCATGTGAGAGGCTAGAACCTATTATCTTTGAGTGTGGCCAAGTATGTTGGCCTTGTAGATCTGTGGAATCTCCTTTGTTTTAGAGAAGAAGGCGTGGGGACCAAGTTTTGGAGTTGACCTGGTTGCTAGAAGGGTGAAGCTTTGTGGGAATGCCAGTTGCTTTAGCTTTCCTGATGTTTGCCTTGGGTGTCATGGAGGTGACATGTCCCAAGGAAGTCCTTTGGTTTTTGACTGGTTTAGCTTCTTCTTCGGGAAGCTGAATGGTTCGGGAGTAGCAGTCGACCTGGAGTCGGCAGAGTCGCCAAAGGAGATGACACTTCGGCAACTAGCAAGGTGCTTGCTAGCACGTGCATTCTGCTTTTCTTGAAGCATGAGCTGGTACCTGTTTTCGTCGAAAGTGATGGTCAATGAAGCTACCATGTTAGTTTTCAAAAACTCTAAAACAATTCCACATCTATTAGTAATCACAAGAATATATTGATAATAAATGAGAAACTATGTGTCCGCCTTTTTAAATCACTTGAGAGGACAAGGTCCAACTCAAGTGAGATGAGAAAGGCAGAAAGTCATAGATTAGACAATTGTTCGATCACATGTATAGTAGACTCAAAGCGAGCGTACTAGTACTTGCTAGAAACAATTGTATGCCTTAATCCAAACTATTGAGGATCATAGCCCACTCAAGGTAAGATAAATAAAAGGCTGAAAAGACAAATATATCGGTCACGGACACAGTAGAGCCAAAAGGGTGTGCTGCTCCACTAGGCACAAATGTAGGAATGAAACAAATGTGTCGGTCGCAAATACAATAGACCCAAAAGGGCATACTAGTACCGCTAGGCACAAGTGTTTGGTTGAAAATTGCATCCGAGAAATGGACCCAAGAAGGGATCATAGTTTTTTTTAGAAAAAGAGATACCAAGTAAGTTTTTCAAAGAGAAAATGTTCCCCCCCAAACCGAATGCAAACTCTCGCATTTTCGTGAGCTTTAATTCGGAATGAGAAGATACATAAACTCTTAAATTTGAATTCACAAGCGAAAATCAAATTTGTTTTAAAGTTTTCCTTTTAAAAAAAATCTTTTGGATTTAAAAGGTCACAAGTGAACCATCAAAGAGAGCAAACGGATACCCTAACCTGAATGCTAACTCTAGCATTTCTACGAGCTTTAATTCAGAATGAGAAAAAACATAAACTCACAAATCTAAATTCACAAGTGAAAATTAGATTTTTATTTTAATTTAAAAAAAAAAACTTTTGATTTTGAAAGGTCACAAGTGAACCATCAAAGAGAGAAAACGGATCCCCCAACCCGAACGCAAACTCTAGCATTTCTGCGACCTTTAGTTCAGAATGAGAAGAAAAATAAACTCATAAATCTGAATTCACAAGTGAAAACCAAACTATATTTTAAAAAGTTTTTTTTTTGTTTATAAAGATTTTTCTTAAGAGGATCCATATGAAAATAACCCATGCTAGGCAATTTGAAGGATCATAACAAGTGACATGAGATTTGAAAAGTCACTTGATTTATTTGATGAAAAAGAAAGTGTGGAGTCAAACTCAAAAAGTAGAATTCAAAACCCTATGAATCCTTTCTCGCATGTTGTTTTTTTCTATAAAAAATTCAGCTATGGCCACCAAATAAGAAAGAAGCAAATTAAGGAATCATGAAAATAAATATAAACATAAAAATAGCATAAACATGGAAAGAATACGCAAAGAATGATATGTAAGTACTTCTTTTCAAGCATCATGTTATCAAAATGAACGAGTCCTACCAGGTAGTGCCAAAAACTTGTTTCGGCTCATTACTGGAGACTACCAGAATCAACGGATGTGGAAATCCATGAGTCCTACCCTTTTCCTAGCACAAGACAAACAGAAAGTCGAGGTGTTTTTTTTTTTTTTTGGTTTGCTACGGGTTTGCCAAATTTTCTCTTCTACTTGAAACAAAGAAGAAATGATATGTAGCCAACTTTTTCATGTAGAAAGAAAAATAAACTATTTTCTAACATTTCATCACACATTGTTAAAAGGAGACATACTATCTGCTCAATTGATCGAGAAATCAATAGGACAAATGTTATTGGCGCCACCAGCGGCGATCAATGTCTAAAATTGCATTATCATCCGACATCAAATGATTTGAGAAATTCATTGGCGATCAAGGCTCCCTACATCGCGGGTAGAATTCTAAAAGTTACAAGGCAGTGCGACCTTTCAATTTCCATCATGTGCTTTGGCGGCTACTTAAAGCGGTTAATGACTGATTATCTTGAACAACACAATCAAAATTTAAGAAAAGGGGTTACAAATGAAATGCAATCATGACATTAAAAGGCGTAACTCCTCTCATCATGAAGATTCAATGCAATTAATGGCCACTACCTTGCATCCTCCAATCACATTTGAAGAAAAAGAAGTTACAAATCTATGATACTAAAATGTGTAACTCCTCCCATCATGGAGCATTAATGCATTCAATGTGAATGCCCATAAACCTCTCACGTGCTCCACTAAAAGCTTATAAAATGAGGTCTATCCCACCATCCCAAGGCATGATGATGCAGATTGCACATAAAATGAGGTCTCTCCCTCGTTGAAGAAGTCCGGCAAGTGATTGAAGACCCTTGGAGAGCCACCCCCCTAAGGCCCCTTTCCTTCTATCTCCATGGCTTAGACGATGCTCCTTAGACTGTCTACTTGAGTTTTTGTTGAATATAGGATCCTTCTTCAATCCTTGTTCCCTAAAAATTTAAGGATCAAACCACGGCAAAGAATCAAAAGCATCACATGTTATCAATCAGAGGAACGTCGGAAGAGCCCAAATATGGCTTGCGTCCGCCAATCCAAACGAGTCCCCACAATCTCTTGTGAAGTTAGATTTCATTTTCTTACTTCTTATTGTATTTGTATTGTAAAAGAGACACACAATCACAAGTCTTGTCTTGTTCGATTAGAGTTGTAAAATCGCCCTTTATGGCACCAGAATTCGCCTTTAACAGCAAAAATACCGCCTTTCACGACAAATAAATGAGATTCGCCTTGGATACCTCTTCGAATAGCACATCCAGGGCCCGCACCAGATAACTCTTTTAATAGCTCCTTGAGCCACTCCAGCCTCTCTGATGACCCCACGCACTACTAACAATAACTCTTTATGTGCCCCCTGGGTGTCACTCCTAACCCATAACACAGCAGTGTCTGAGCCCCTTCATGTGACAAAGTCTTCATCGATACTGATCAACTTGTCACTGAGATTCAAAGGATGGTGCCAACGTCATCTAAGCTGATGGTCGTCTCACCATATGGCATGTGGAAGTCGTATTTCTCAGGTGGCCACCTTTCCACAAATACTGACATGACATTTCTATTGGTGAATCAATAGGAAGTCGTAATCAATGTGGCTAAGCCTGACAAGGCAACCAAACCATTGGAGATTTTGTCATGACTTCCTTCAAATTCCATGACCATTCACTGATATTTTGGGACATTCACTGATATTTTGGGTATGGTTTATGCATTTTAGTGAAGGGTGCTCCTGTATCACAAAAGAACATATACTCGTAAAAAAAAGTTAATTAAATCACGTTTATCAAAATGAGTAGAGGTAGACCTACTGATGCCATATGGCCGCAACAATGTGCGACCCATAACTAGCTAGCAAGGAAAGATCTACTAGACCACCAGAAAATGGTCCAGTCATCTCTTCAGCGACAACTGTGGGTTCGGCCTAGACATCTATAACTTCCTCATCAACCTCATGTTGCTGAGCCTCCGTTAGATCAACCTTGGACTGTTGTTGACACCAAAAAATGTGTCACTTTGCTTCTTCAAAATCCAGCCTGCCATAAATAGGCAATGCTACTTCCAAAAATCAAATCTTGTCAGAATCAAACAAAAACTTTAAGATCCTTCAAGACAGCCAAAAGAGGAGTACACATGAAGTTTCGGGCCATTTCAAAATTATTTGGCCTAACTTCGCTTCTCCGACAGCTGAAAAGGAGCTCCCGGCGCGAAGCATCAAAGACACCAAATCTTCGATCAGAGCCGATGGATGGTCTCAAAATACATCCAAAAGGCTCCACGTCAAGTTCCGAGTCAAACCGACAACGTTTGACCCTACATCAACCCTCAAACAGCTAAATCAAGCCTCTCGACAGTGAGAAGCACTGAGTCCACCACTCATCAGATAGAGCACATGGACGGCTTCAAAATGCTTACAAAGGGCTACACGTCAAATTTCATGTCATTTCGACAACATTTGACCAGACTTTGACGCTCGGAAGCCAAATCAGGCCTCTCGGCGGCGAAGCTCCCCGGGACCATGGTTTCCAAGACAGAGTCTATGGATCATCTTAAAATGACTCCAATAGGTTTCCTGTCAAATTTCAAGTCAATCGGACATCGGTTGACCGCACATCAGGCCGCGACATCTTCATCGTGACAAAAACAAGTCTACTGGCGATAGGACCCCAAACGGCTCAAAACTCAAACAAAAGCCTATGATTGGTCTTATTTATTGTTCAGGAGGCTTCATCCCAAATTTCAGGTCATTCCGACATCGTTTGACCCAGTTTCAACTTCTGACAGAAAATCTGCAGCTCTGCACGACAAAGTCTTCGGCTTTCTCGAAAATTAGAAACTTTGCAAACCAAAATGCAAGGATTCTCATCAGGTTTTCTACAGGGAAAACAGGCCAATAAATGATAAAAAATGTCAAGAAAAAATACAGAAGAAAAAAGAATAAAAAAATATCAAAAAAGGACACAAAATGGGACAAAAGGGGGGAAAACCCCCCTGTTAGGAATTTTGTGTATTGCAATTTGATGGATGCATTATCATTTTAGCATCTCATGATTTTTCACACAAGCATTGAGTTAAATATCTTGAAATCTGATTTTCTACATGTATTGTTTTTAAATATTGTAAATCTTGTAGTTTGTGCATGTTTTGGATTTAACTCTTGGATGCATTTGTTTTTTAAAAGAATATTTATAAATCAAGCTAGCCTATGTTTTAAAGTTTCAAATTATATTTGGCTTTTTATGTTTCATGATTTTAAAAGCACTTAGATTATTTAAAATCATGTTTCCAAGCTTGGTCTAATGGCCCAAAAATCCCTACATGAAAATACTTTGAAATGTGCAAAAGTTGGGATTTTAGCCACACTGTCGGTTAGCATGTCGGTCAGGTGTCGGCTAAACGACCATGGTTCAGAAGCTGACCGAAAGCCTCTCGGTTAGAATTCCAGAGAGCTATTTTCTGAACAAAATTGTACCGTCGGTCAGCTTGTCGGTTCCTGTCGGCTGACCCACACCTGCACAACGGAAAATTTCTTGACCGTTGGAATCTGACCGTTGAGCTGTCGGTTGACCGACACCAACCTGTGGGTCGACCGACAAGGAGCCGTTGGACCACTTTTTCTATAAAAAGGAACTCATTCCTTAGCCATTTGTGATGATTTTTGAAGCCCTTCTTGAGGCATTTTGAAGCAAAAGAAAGGGGAATGGGCTAAGGAATACTAAGGGTCATTAAGGAAAGCTAAAGCTTGGAATTAAGAGTTAAATCATTCAAGTAAGCTTGCTTTTCCTAATCATATGTTTTCATGCTCTACTCTATTTATTAGTAAATCTTTTCTAGCATGTTCAACTATGATTTGTTGTGTCCTTAACATATTTATGTTTTTGAATTGATTCATTATTTTGGATGCACCACCATGATTCAAATCAAGTAGGACTCTAATTGGTATATCTATATGAATCTTGTTTTGGAATCATCTTTGAAATCATATGTAACATGATTCCTATACTTGGTTGAATCTTTGGTTGTTGTTTTTCATCATAAGAAAATCTCTTTCAAATCTATCTTATGTTTTGGATTCAACAACTTCACAAATCACATGTATTTTATTTTAAAGTTTTACAACTTGTTTAGCATTTATTGGTATATCATTTCAAGTTGTATTTTTAAATACATGTGTTTTGACCCTTAATTTCAATCAAATCTATTTGTATGTTTTACTCTTTCAAATGCTTTAAACACACATTAAGCTTCATTGTTAATTTGATTGAAATCCATATGCATCACATGTTTTGTTCTTTGATTTTCACAACTTGTTTAGAATACATAGGTATGTCTTTTACAAGTTACTTTTAACATGTGATTAGCATTTCCTCAATCATAAATGTTTTGAGCTAAAACTTTCTAAAGCCTTTGGCATACATTTATGAGCTTTTATTTTCAAATTGATTGAGGACATCATGCATACACTTTGAGCATACATCTTTGCATTCATATAGTGTTTGTATGAATTAGATTTTCACTTTTATATCCGCCTATTTAAGAGGCAATGTATTGAGCCAAAATTGTAATCTCCATCAAGTGTATTATAGACACTACTTAGAGAGATAACCAACCTTTTGGTTGAAGAGGTTATTGCTTAGCCTTGAAAAGCATATTGTAAGAGGTTATTGCTTAGCCTAGAAAAGCATAGTTGTAAAAGTTATTGCTTAGCCTATTGAATAAGCATACATAGTGGAAATCCGGTGGGGTGTGAGGAACACAAGCCGGTAGTGGATGTAGGCATTGAGGCCGAACTACTATAAATGATTGTGTGATGGTGCATGCTATGTGGTGATTGTGTTTATGTGAGCTTCCGCATTTTGGTTGTCAATCATCACTTGTGACTAGTTATTGTAAAGAAATTAAAATTGGTCATAATTGGTCACTAATTAGTACCTCACCCTATTCACCCCCCCTCTAGGGTAAGGATCCAGGACTCACAAGTGGTATCAGAGCAAGGTTACTCCATTTACGGCTTAAACACCCGGAGTTGATCCTTATTAGCTATAATCTAGACTTGAACCCTAGAGTTGTGTTTTATTGCATATCATTAAGAGTGATTTCCGCTATGGTTGAAAATGTGATTTTCTTTCCTAGCTCTTTATTTCCCCTAAGATTCAATCTCACCACTCTAAAACTTTTTCAAGTTAAAACTCCAAGAGTTGGTGGGACCTCAAAGTAAACCCTCAAGGACAACCTTTTCAAGACCTTAGGTGTATCTTCAAAGGTAGACAATTGGACTAACCTTAAGACCTTGAACCTCACTAGACCAACCTATTTCTTTTTAGTCATATCTAATTGTTGGTCATGTTACATTTGCATTTTGTTTCTATATAGTCACATCTCTTAAAATGCAATGTTTCTTTGTGATCTTTTGATTTTGTCTCCATGAACTTTCTTAGTTATATCTTTGGTTTTCAAAATCATTTGATTGCAATTTTCTCATATAGATTTGCATTTTGTTCTCATATAGTTATATCTATTGTAGTGCATTTCTATTTGATGATCATCAATTGATTGTGATTACAAAAAGCTTCTTAGCTAGAATTTTCATGATCATTTGATGTTGGAAAATCATTTGTTTGGATATCATAGGTAGATTTTTTTTGTAAAACAAATGATTCAAATCAATTTAGAATTTCCATGTACTTACAAGTTATATCTTTTGGTATGGAAAATATGTAATCAATTTGTATGAGCATTTGTATTTATATCCTTGATTACAAATTGAGATTTGATATTAGTTCACTACATGTTTTTCAAAGTCACTTGATCATAAATTTATAAATGATTCATTGTTGGATTTTGAATATTGGAGTGAATTAAAGATCTTTGGAAAATGTTCTACGCTTTATTTGTTATAATATTAGAAGCATTTTCCTTGAGTTTATTTCCTTGTGCTTATAATTTTATCATTTAGAAGGAAATACATGTTCAAGCAATTTGCATCTTTGCTCAACAAAGTCACATTCTTTCAAATGCAAATTGACTTTGTTGTTATGTCTTACTTTGTGTGGTTGGTTATGATGTCATTGATTTGCATGTTTTTGCCTAACTTTGTATATCGTTTCATTAATGCAAATTGATGTTGTTTATGCTTTATAGTAAAATATTTTGTTTCATGATCATTTGAGCTTCTTAAGTACATGTGATTTTGTTTGCTAAGTTCATTTGGTATGATTTTCATATCCATTTTCCATTGCATTGTAAGCATAGTACATTTGCTAGAGTGGAGATTTTACATGATAGATTAATGGATCATTTTAGATGAATTTGAATTAAATCATTGTTCTTCATAGGTATACCTTATATGAGATCCATTTTCATCTATATGTGATCCATGACATCGTTCTAACTTCATACCTTCTTGTGCATGTATAGTTATATTCTTTATTGATGATCTGGTATGAGTTAGATCTTGATTGTAATTGATCCTCTCTATGCAAATGTCATATAGTTCCATGTATGGTTGTGCTCTTAAGTTACATTTGTGGATGCCATACTAGAACTCTAAAATCCATCCTTTGTACTTCATAAGCTTTGCTATAGATGGATGGTTATGATATTGATTTATGCATAATTTCATAGTGATATCGCTTGTGCATTTTTCAATATCATATTTATGATCATATGAGACTCTCATCAAAATCCATTCTTTGTATCTTATAGGCATATTTTTTTTTGATGGATTTCCTTCATGTTGGTTTCATATGGTATTTTAATTTTCAAATTGCATGTATCACCTAAAGACATTTCATTTCATGCAATTTAAAATGTTCATCACTACGCTCACTAAGTTACTATATCTTTAAAGTGATGATTTTCCATTTATGATGCTTTGATGGAATTTTGTGTTTGTCACATCTATGCTTTTAATCATGTTTCATATTCAATTGGTTTCAAGTAGTTTAATTTTCGATTGTTATCATATCCAATTGATATCTTGAGATTGTGATAGACCTTGTGTACATTGGATTGAACTTGATAGTAATATATTTAGTTCCATGTCACATTCCATTAGCATCATACTTTCATGTTTGCCACCTCTCATGCTCATATAGGTAAATCTTATGACCACCATGTTTATGTGTTAATAATCTTGGTTGGTTAATGGTTGAGGAAGGCTTCATGATTGAACTTCATTTCATTCATCTTGTGCATAATAGTCATTTTTTTTATTGAATGAAATGATTTCAAAATTTACATAGCATATGATTTTCATAGGTATATTGATTGATGCTATGTTTAATAAACCCCATATCATCATGGATAGCTCTAATTTGGATTAATCCTAGTATTGATATTCTTTTTAACTCCATTTTAGAGTGATTGAGATAATAGTAATATCCTTTAATCTCAATTGATATTCTTTATTCCAATTGGTATCCATGGTTGCTTTTCTCCATGACCTTGCTCTTAATCTTGGTAATTTGATCATATTGAGCTCTATAGTTAAATGAATCTAATCCTTTCCTTGAAGTTGACCCTCAATTGGTAAAACCATCTTCTTCTTGAACCAAATAGTTAAATCTTTGTCAAAAGTTTGACAAAAGGAGAGAATGGATTGAGGGGGAGTATAAACCTTTATAGGAAGTATTAGTTTTGATTAAATTCGCCATTGAATTGGCTCTATAACCTTAGACTACTACCATACATGATATCTGTTATATATTTCATTTTCGATTTCTTTTGTTAACAGGTGCTACTAAAAGGTATTTTCCTTATTTCATGTGTGTAGGTACCTTTGCAATTTAATGTCAAAGGGGGAGGATATTCTAGATGTCAAAAGGGGAGAATATAACCAATTTATCTAAGGGGAGGTTTTGTATTATCTTCCAAAGGGGGGGAAGATGCATATCTTGCCAAAGGGAGAGACTGCATGGTCAAAGGGGGAGAGTTGAAAGAAGACTAAGCTTGGGAGTTAAAGAAGTTGCTTGGCTAAAGAAGAAAAGAAAGCTTGAAGAATGATCAAGCTCCAAGCATCAAGAATGAAGAAACAGAACTAGAGCCCAAGCTAAGTCAAAGAAGCATCCAAGAGATTTCAAGACTTGTCCAGCTAAGGGGGAGCTGCAGACTTAGTGTGTAAATTCGGTGATGAGTGAGTTGCCATCAAATTGCAAAGGGGGAGATTGTTAGGAATTTTGTGTATTGCAATTTGATGGATGTATTATCATTTTAGCATCTCATGATTTTTCACACAAGCATTGAGTTAAATATCTTGAAATCTGATTTTCTACATGTATTGTTTTTAAATATTGTAAATCTTGTAGTTTGTGCATGTTTTGGATTTAACTCTTGGATGCATTTGTTTTTTAAAAGAATATTTATAAATCAAGCTAGCCTATGTTTTAAAGTTTCAAATTATATTTGGCTTTTTATGTTTCATGATTTTAAAAGCACTTAGATTATTTAAAATCATGTTTCCAAGCTTGGTCTAATGGCCCAAAAATCCCTACATGAAAATACTTTGAAATGTGCAAAAGTTGGGATTTTAGCCACACTGTCGGTTAGCATGTCGGTCAGGTGTCGGCTAACCGACCATGGTTCAGAAGCTGACCGAAAGCCTCTCAGTTAGAATTCCAGAGAGCTATTTTCTGAACAAAATTGTACTGTCGGTCAGCTTGTCGGTTCCTGTCGGCTGACCCACACCTGCACAACGGAAAATTTCTTGACCGTTGGAATCTGACCGTTGAGCTGTCGGTTGACCGACACCAACCTGTGGGTCGACTGACAAGGAGCCGTTTGACCACTTTTTCTATAAAAAGAAACTCATTCCTTAGCCATTTGTGATGATTTTTGAAGCCCTTCTTGAGGCATTTTGAAGCAAAAGAAAGGGGAATGGGCTAAGGAATACTAAGGGTCATTAAGGAAAGCTAAAGCTTGGAATTAAGAGTTAAATCATTCAAGTAAGCTTGCTTTTCCTAATCATATGTTTTCATGCTCTACTCTATTTATTAGTAAATCTTTTCTAGCATGTTAAACTATGATTTGTTGTGTCCTTAACATATTTATGTTTTTGAATTGATTCATTGTTTTGGATGCACTACCATGATTCAAATCAAGTAGGACTCTAATTGGTATATCTATGTGAATCTTGTTTTGGAATCATCTTTGAAATCATATGTAACATGATTCCTATACTTGGTTGAATCTTTGGTTATTGTTTTTCATCATAAGAAAATCTCTTTCAAATCTATCTTATGTTTTGGATTCAACAACTTCACAAATCACATGTATTTTGTTTTAAAGTTTTACAACTTGTTTAGCATTTATTGGTATATCATTTCAAGTTGTATTTTTAAATACATGTGTTTTGACCCTTAATTTCAATCAAATCTATTTGTATGTTTTACTCTTTCAAATGCTTTAAACATACATTAAGCTTCATTGTTAATTTGATTGAAATCCATATGCATCACATGTTTTGTTCTTTGATTTTCACAACTTGTTTAGAATACATAGGTATGTCTTTTACAAGTTACTTTTAACATGTGATTAGCATTTCCTCAATCATAAATGTTTTGAGCTAAAACTTTCTAAAGCCTTTGGCATACATTTATGAGCTTTTATTTTCAAATTGATTGAGGACATCATGCATACACTTTGAGCATACATCTTTGCATTCATATAGTGTTTGTATGAATTAGATTTTCACTTTTATATCCGCCTATTTAAGAGGCAATGTATTGAGCCAAAATTGTAATCTCCATCAAGTGTATTATAGACACTACTTAGAGAGATAACCCCCCCTAGGGTCGGCCCATGGTTGCCGGCGACCATGGAGCCCGGGATCGTCGGGAGGGCCCCAGAAGCCCCGTTTCTCATTGTTTTTCGTGATTCGAAGCGTCCGACCCCTGGGATTTTCCCAAATTCATACTTTTGAGACACCAAATCCTTTGACATCCGTCAAAATCACAGGTCAATCATCGAGAGTATCAAAATCAACATTGATCGCCAACCGGTCAACCAAAAAAGTGTGCTTTCTACCCGACCGATCGAGAAATCGACACGACAGATGGCACCGACCCACTATTGGCAACCAATACCTGAAGTTACATGGTCATCTGATGTCGATCTACATGAAGATCCATTGATGATCATTGCCTCCCAAAAGACGCGGCACGGCCCGCGACTCTTCAACTGCTCGGTGACCACTTAATGCGATTAATTGACTAGCTTTATTACAGTCATTAATCCATTTCTTTGGACGGCCCAATCAGAAGCAAGCATCCGGGAGTTACAAGTCAATTAATTCATGGCATTTAACCCATGAAACTCCTCCCATCATGGCGATTAAAGCGCGATTAAATGCCTTCAATCTCCTCCGACCAATCAGAAGCCAAGAAAAAGGAGTTACAAAATAAAGGAATTAAATCCTGTAACTCCTCCCATTATACGGCTTAATGACAATAAAAGCCCATAAACCCTCCTAAATGGCTACCAAAAAGCCTATAAATAGGAAAGCACTCCAAGAAGAAAAAAAAAAGCACGATAGACTGCAGAAAATCCGAAAATTTAGACAGAAAAAGGCATCAGAAATCTAAGAGAAAGAAAGAGAGAAAACTCTGCGGAAGTTCTACACCGACCACCGCTACAAGGTGACAAAAGTCCCTTCGGGGGTACCCCCCCCCCAAGGTCTTTGCCTTCTCCTTCTGCCTCCAATGGCTTAGACGTGGCTTTTCAGCCCGTCTACTTAGTTTTTTATTGGACATAAGACCTCCTTTTGGTCTTTGTCCTCTAAAAACCTGAGGTTACAGCTAAGCCAAGCGAATCAAGAGCATCCTCTGTTCTCATCTGCATGGATGATGGCGAAGTCCACATATGGCTTGCGACCGTCAATCTGAACGAGTCCCCCACAATCTCCTGAGAAGTTAGATCCTCCTTTTCTTGCTTTTCATTGTAGTTTGTATTTTTCCAAAAGAGACAAAAATAACAACTCTTATCTTTCATTATTGATCAGAATTGTAAATCGGCTATAAACGCAAAGAATCGGCTATAAACGCCAAAATCGGCTATAAATGCCAAAAAATCGCCTTTCAAGGCAAACCAAGAAAAATGTCTCTTTTCTTAAATATATGAGCAATGGAAAACTTGAAAGAAGTTGATTTTTGTTTTACTTGCGAAGGTCGATCTCGGGATCACCACTTGCAATTCCAAGTAAAATAGAAAATCTGGCACACCCACGCAAAAAAATGTTGACACATGCCTCTGCCCCCGGTTACGAAAGGGTCAGACCCAAACGGACTCCCACATCCGCCGACCTCGGTAGAACCGAGCGATAGAAGTGCTGTCCATCAAGCTGGCTCCACCCGGTGGGACTCGTTCATTTGAGAATACGATGCTAGAAATGAAATATTTGCATACCATATCTTTTGCTCTATGCTCATATTTCTTTTTTCGATTCCTTGGCTACTTTCTAATTGGTGGCCTATGTTGAATTCCGCATCTAAAAAAAATGAGATGAGATTTTTTGGAAATTTCTAATTCTTTGAGTTTATTTCCACTCTTTCTTTTTAAAAAAAAAAACAAAAAACAAAAAATCAGATTTCTTAGTTCGGATTCAAAATTGAGAAGCTTTGATCCTTTTCGTTTCGTCTCTGTGCTAGCGGAAATCGTTGAGCCGGTTCGAATTGTGGAAATGGCCATTGTTTTTCTTCGATGAGTTCATTAGAAATTAGAAAAAATCAGATTTCTCATTTTGGATTCAAAATTGAGAAACTTTGATCCTTTCCTTTCGTTCGTGTGCTCGCAGAAATTGTTGAGCCTGTTCGAATTAGGATTTGGGCCATCGTTTCTCTTCGATGAGTTCATTAAAGATCTAAAAAAAATAAAAGTAAAAAAAAACAAATAAAAAAGAAGACATAGACCACTAAGGTTAAACCAACTGCGTTCTTTGATCACGATTGATTCAAGAAAAGCCTTGTCCAGAGTGTGGAGACAACTTGACTATTCTAGGCAAGGGTCCTCCAAACGGGTTCATTAAGTAATCCTACCCTTACCTGGGGGCAATTCTATCAATCGAGATTTCATAAGACCGGGTTAGGAGGCCTATGTGTACTCTCTCTCGTCTTTTAAATAAATTTTTTTTTTCAAAATAAAAAAAATTTAAAATAAAAATTTTAAAATAAAAAATAAAAAATAAAAAAAATTTTAAAAAAAATCTTAAAAATAAATAAATAAAAAATATCAAAAAAATTTTCTTTAAAAAAAAAGATTTTTTTTTTCAAAAAAAAAACTTCTAAAAAAAAAACTTCCGTCATTTTGGGTTCAGATTGGAGAAATTTTGGTCTCCTCCTTTCTGAGCACTAGCGCTCGCGGAAATCGCTGAGCCCGTGTTTAGATTGGAATGCCTTTTGCTCTCTTTGATGAACCAGATCTTGGCCTTTCAAAAAAAAAAACTCGTCATTTTTTTATTCAGAACCGAGAAATTATGGTTCATTTCCTTCTGAGTACTGGCGCTCGTGGAAATCGCTGAGACCGCATTTGGATCGGAATACCATCTACTCTCTTTGATTAATCCAATCTTGACCTTTCAAAACAGAGAATCTCATCTCATGGATGTGGTCTCAAAACATTTGTATCTAGCGGTACTAGTACGCCTTTTCAGGGTCTACTGTATTCGCGACTAGCACATTTGTAACTCCAAACTTAAATTCTTCTTACATCGAGCAAGCTCTGCTTCTCGATAAGTCGAATTTAGGTTCACAATTGCATCTAGCAGTCACTGGGACGCTCATTCTGGGCTTACCATACCTGCGATCAGAATAATTGTACCCTCTATGGCGTTTTGCCTTCTTCATATTGCTTGGGTCATCTCCTTCGAGCAATTTGAAAAGACAAAACCATAGAACTTCCCATTTATGATCATTATATTCTTGTGATTACTAATGGATGTGGTCTTGTTTCAGAAATTTTTCGAAAAAACTAACAATGGCAACATCGCTTACCATTACTTTCGATGAGAGCAAGCACCAGCTCATGCTTCAACAAAAGCAAACCATGCGCACCTACAAGCGCCCCATCAGCTGCCGAAGCGTCAACTCCCTCGGCACTCTCTGAACTCCGGGTCGACCTCGACTCCCCAGACTATTGTCATTGGGACGCTGGGACCATTCCTACTTCCCAAAGAACAAACTGCTCCTTCCAAGAAACAGAAGGTCGCCTCTCAACGTGTCACTACCGTGACACCAAAGGCCAGCACCAGAAGGCCCGAAGCCTATGGCACCCCTACGAAGCCTCGACCAGCAAACGACCAGGTCTATCCCAAGACTTGGTCCCCAAGACCTTCACCAAAATAAAGAAGGTCCCAAATATCCACCAAGCCAGCATTCCTGGCCCCACTCAAGGAGAACCAGTTCTACCCTCTTGCCTACATGAAAGAGGAGAGACCCATCTCCAACCTGACTCCCAAGTCAACCCAGCATGAGCCGGCTTGTTCTTACAAGCCCAAAATCAGATCATGCAACACAAGGCCTCTACAAGAACCTGCTAAGGCCTACAATCCTACAGTTCGACCCTTCATCTCTACAGGGGCCGAACTTGAAAAATTCAAAGCTTCGCTGTAACAGGCGAAGGACTGGGTTCGCATCCTGTCCTTGCCTAGCTACAAAGAAGACAGGCTCGGCTGCTGCGCACAAGGGAGCACGTCCTTCGTTGTCAAAGCCCAGCCAGAGCTGACCGAAGCTCAAATTGCTCGTCGTATATGCCGCCGGGCATCGTATCGACAAAAGAGACTAGAGAAGCAAAGGACCTAGCCTCCTACACTTCAAGTCTCTCCCAAATGGGTCGAAAAAGAAAGACCCAACCAAGTTGCTACTGTCCATATGGTTGGAAAAACCAGAGAACACCAAAAGTCAGTAACAAAAATTCATGTCCGACGTCCGATGACTCGCAGTGTCTCCAGGACAAAAAGACACTCAGAAGAATCCCCTGCTCCTTTAAGCAAAGGATGGCAGAGTGATCCTTCCTCAAGCTCTTCATAAAAAAGAATGAGCCCCAGCTCAGTTACCAGGACAGTTTCTTCGTTCGAATAACGAAGGATGAACGTCTTGGCTACAAATTCTGAGCCACCACCCCGCAATCCACCTCAAGATGATGCACTCACATGCATCTAGCAGTTGGAATAAGGCCAACAGAGGATTGAAACTCTGATGGAAAACGTTCTCCTCGCTTTCCAAAATCAAGCGAACAGTGAACCTCCTCCGAATCATCAAGACGATGAGGTAAATGGAGAAGAAAATGAGTCATGCGCCCTTACAAAAAAGGACGTAGACAGTATCCTCGCAAAAGCAAAAGAAGAGGATATACTCAAGGAGCATGGGATCAAACCACCATATCCCTAATGGATGGACTCGGTCCCGTTCCCTACAAAATTCAAGCATCCTACTCTCTAAACATATACGGGGAAAGGATCAGCCAGACATCACGTCATCCACTTCAAGATCTTGACGGGAGCTATTGTGGATCAAGATGCACTCAAGATCCGCCTCTTTGCAAGTACCCTAAAAGGTACGGCCTTCAATTGGTACTCCACTCTGCCGGAGGACTCCATCCAAAATTGGGCCATGCTAGAGACACGCTTCCTGACTCACTTCAAAGGTGAGGATCATCCCGCTACTATGGCTCAGCTGTGCAGCCTAAAACAGGGGGAGAATGAGTCAACATATGACTTCATTCATAAGTGGAAAGCAATGGCATACAAATGCTCTGATGTATTGCCATAAGCGTCGCTATCATGAGAGCTAGAATCCGCTCCATGATCATCGGCAGCAAATCAAAAAACCTGGGAGAACTCCTAGAAGCTTCCATGGAAGCTGAAATGGTGATTAAAGACCTCAACAGTCAGAAATCATCAAGAAAAGAGCCAACCGCCATTGCAACCTCTAAACCAAAGAAAAAAGAGGCCATCAATGTGCATACCAAGTCAGCTCCTCAGCCACCAAAGAAAGCTGAAAATAAAGCTGTTGGTAAGAGACCTAAACTCTCAGATGCCTTCAAAGAACGAGTAGAGAAGAAATACCCGTTCGATGAAGATGTTGATGAAATCTTCGGGGCTCTTGTGGCAAACGGCAAGCTCACTTTGCCTGAACCCAAAAGACCGAGTGATGTTGGCAAAACCAACGATCCTCGGTACTGTCCATACCACCAGATGATGTCGCATCCTCTCAATCAATGCTTCATTGTGAGAAAGAAAATAAACGAGATGTGGAAAAACGGAGTCATCACCTTTGACAAAGACTATGGGTCTGCCTCCGTCAACATGGTGACATGTGGACAAACATCAAAATCACCGAAGAAGAAGATCACTACTTCCTTCACGGTGATAAACACAATCCAAGCGTCCGAGGAACTGGTTCCTTACCCGACACCAGTCGGACAACCCATATGGATACATCCCGATCTCCTAGAAGATGAAAATTGGGAGGTCGTGAAAACAAAGCCTATAGCTCAACAGCGAAGGCATGCTAGGAAACATCTCCTCAAGCTCAAATGGCAAGAGAAGACTCAGCCAAAACAAGAAGTCCAAGAAAAGGCAGAGTCCTCCTCTATCGCTTCACTGGAGGCAACAAAAATGTCCCTTCCAGAGACTTCAAAGGGGGTAAGAAAATTCACTCTCAGTGATTTCATGCCACCTCAATTCAAAGAAGCCACGCAGGGGGCATCATACTCTTGCAATTCGGTAGTTGGATTCTCCATTGATGGATACGAGTCCAGCGGCACCGATGATGGATTCGAATCCAACTACACCGATGAGTGGGAGGAGTCCCTTGAAATAGGAGAATATCTCTCCGATGAAGAATGGGTTCCTGAGACTCATCTTATGCCAGTAATCTGGTATAACCCCCTACAACCACAAGGATCATGGTCTGATGATGAAGAAAATCTAGAGGCTGTACAAGAAAATGCTGTTGAGCCAGCACCCATCATTGCTCCAGTGGAAATCAACAATGTCGAGCCACAAAGAGTTGATGAAGAAGAAGATTTGGCTCCTATGCCTGATCTTGAAGAATATGCAAGGATCTTGCAGCGTCTCGCTCTAGAACAAGAGCAAGACCGCATCAACGAGCCTCCTCGCAATCAAGAGCCGGAAGTCCCTGAAGACCATCAGGTACATCCTTCCTTAACTCCTGAAAATGGAGAAAATTGCTGGATAGACGATCCTCTTACATCCGAGGATGAGTCTGACTCCGATCAGACAACGTCTCCTGTCAGAGCTTCCTGTAATGTGCTAATTCGGGATTATAACTCTTCCGAAGCATTGTCTGATGAGATCACTTACACTCCGACGACTCCTAGCAATGTATCTTCTGGAGCCACCTCATCTCACGTGACTTTCACTGAGACGACACCCTCTCAGGTTTCTTCTCCTGAGACTGTGACTTCAAAGTTCACACCCTTCCTGACTGAAGAATTCCCAGCTATTGATGCTTGGGACGATGAATTGGTCAACGAAGAAGAAAGGTTGCTGGATGCTGTTCAGGACTTGTTCCCGGAAAATGCTCCGTGCAACACAATCACTGAGGATGGCAACTCTGCTGCAGATACATCCTCAACAAATGAAAAACGACAGCCTCTTGATGTTGAAGACAATCTTCCAAATGAAGATCCTTCTCAAGAAGCTCTCGAAGTTGGTAGAGGCACCCGCTCTGGCCGGGACTACTACAAAAATTACAACCAATCTTCCTTTACATATGTAAATCCTTCAGGAAAAGATGTTGTAAGCGCCCCTAGTGGCAACAATGATGAACATGCAGGCCCTAAGGAGGCTTTCATGTATGACTAGATTGAACACTTCAAGCACATACCTGCACGTCTGCACATCCTAGATTTATTGTGAATGTCTCCACACACTCGTGATAATCTCATTTCAGAATCACAAAAGCTGAATGAGGATGTCGACAAACATGCCCTGCAAGTCCTCCAAATTGAAATGGACTACCGGGTCAAAAACTCAGAAGCTTCCTCAAAGGGAGAAAAGAAGAAAACTGAGGGATCATGCATAGAATGCCTCTCGGTTCAAAAGGCGGCGAGTGCAACCATCGCCTTCACTAAGGATGACCTCCTACTTGGCGAAACAATGCATACCGACCCCTGTAGTTCACAGGGTACATCAAGGAAATGCCTATGCACAGAGTTCAGATCGACCCAGGTTTTGCACTCAACCTCATCTCCACTTCCGCTCTCGAAGATTTGGGCATCCCACCCAGCATGCTAAGCCATACATCTGTATCTATCTTTGGATACGATGGGAGTACTCAAAGGCCTATCGGCAAAATCAAGTTGCAAATCGATGATCTTATCTCTGAAGTCACTGTATATGCAATAAAAACCCCTTCATGCTATAACATCCTTCTCGGACGCCCTTGGATCCACGAGAATGGTGTTGTCCCTTTAACTTTACACCAATGCATCAAGTTTGTTGGCGACGACGGCATCATACATTGAGTCTTTGCGGACAGAAAACCCTTCAAAGGTAAAGAAGTCCACTTCGCAGACTCACAGATATATGAAGGTGAGAAAGAAGAAGAGGAGAAGCAAACAACACCCTTTGCCGAAAATCTCCAGAAAGATAAAGGCAAGGCTCCTCAACAATCACCGGAAGAAAACAAACCATCCGGTAAATCCGAAGAGAGCATTCAAACTCCCTTCGTCATCTCCCTCAAACCTTCAAAGCCTTTGGTCATCACAACTAAAGTGAAGAAGGCAAAGCAAAAGTCTGGGGGCAAATTTGTTGTCTCTTTCGTGTCTATCATGCAAGACACGAATTCGGATTCAGAGCCAGAAGACGACACATCATCAAGGAAAGCCGATACTCAGCAAGTTCAACCTGCTCTTACTCCAATGGAGACAACTTCTGACATAGAAGATCCTACGTCAGCTTCCTTCGTTGTTCCAACAACTTCAGCAAAGGGAAAGCCGATCTTCTTCCATAGATCGGATGCTTCTTCATCAAACTCAATGCTTGAACCTTTCCAAAATGAAGGTATGCCTCAACTATCCTTATATAGTTCTGTGGCACAAGCTATTATAAAGAAAATGGGCTATGACGCTCAAAACCCAGTCAGTTTAGGAGAAGGACGCGGTATTCTCACGCCATTGGGGCCTGTTTTAACCAAAAGCCAGCTAGAAGATTGGAGACTCTACGGCTATGTAGAAAAGTCTTCACACGGGCTAGGCTATGATCCCGACACTCCCCTGAGACAGTTGACACAAAGGCTTAAAAGTCAATTTACTGACCAAGTCTCAACATCTCGTATCCATGAAAACATCGATCTCCCTGGATATCTCTTCGATGAGTCACCTGACAAAGATCCAGGAAGCTCATCCAACTGGTACGATTTCTCTGATAATGAAGAGGAATTGTCCGATGGCACAGACGTGTGGTCTTCTGACCCAGAAAAATCCTCGTCTCCAAAAGAAGTACCCTACTTCGACTTGGTTTCAACAGGCGATTGGGATCATCTCATAGCAAACCTTGAGGAAATTGCTGATCAAGAAGACCCGTGGAAAGGAACAAAACCTCGGTCTGGAAATGCCCTTGAAACCCCAGAAGGTTTCGTTGAGCTGGAAACCTCCGAAAATATTATGGGGGAACCACCTTCGAACCTTCCAACAGAAGATCCTGTTCAAAAGATAGACTTGGGAACACCAGATAACCCACATCCTGTATTCATAAGCAAGAATATAAAGGATGATGAGTTACTCAAGTATATCGCCTTTCTTCATGAGTTCGTTGATTGCTTTGCATGGTCTTATGCTGAAATGCCTGGCTTAGACCCCAAAATAGCACTCCATAAACTCAATCTTCAAGAAGACATCAAGCCTGTCAAACAGGGCCAAAGAAGATTCCGTCCATATGTGATGGATAAAATTGAACAAGAAGTCCAAAAACTCAAAAGCGGCGGCTTCATCCGTGTGGAACAACATCCTGAATGGTTGGCCAACATTGTCCCCGTGACAAAGAAAAACGGGCAGATTAGGGTCTGTATTGACTAAAGAGACCTAAATGGAGCATGCCCTAAAGATGAATTTCCGCTCCCCATACCAGAGGTAATGATTGACAATACCTGTGGATTCGAGCGAATGACATTCATGGATGGTTTCTCTGGCTACAATAAGATAAAGATGCATCTTGAAAATGAAAAACATACATCCTTTCGGACCCCATTTGGCGTGTATTGCTACACTGTCATGCCATTTGGTCTGAAAAATGCTGGTGCCCCATATCAGAGGGCTATGATGAAGATATTCTAAGATATGCAATACAAGACGGTCGAGTGTTACGTTGATGACCTCGACATTAAAAGCAAAAGAAAAGAAGATCATCTCGAGAACCTTCGAGAAGTTTTCCTCCAACTTCGTAAACACAAACTGCGAATGAATCCTTTGAAATGCTTCTTCAGCATCTCGTCGGGTAAGTTCCTTGGATTCTTAGTTCGGAAAGCTGGAATAGAGCTTGACCCCATAAAAGTCAAAGCCATTCTAGAAACGCCCTCTCCAAGAACCTTGAGAGAACTCAAAGGGCTTCAAGGGAGATTGGCCTACATCGGACGGTTCATCTTCAATCTTTCGGGGAAATGCCGTCCATTCTCCCGGTTGATGAAAAAGGTGTAAACTTTGTCTGGGATGCTGACTGTGAAGTTGCGTTCCAAGATATCAAGTCATACCTGACCAAACCTCCAGTGTTAGCTGCTCCTACCACTGGAAAACCATTCATCTTAACACAAGAGCCCTTGATCACTCTCTGGGTGCTCTGCTTGCACAAGAAAATGATGAAAGAAAAGAAGTTGCTCTATACTACCTCAGCCGCATGCTAGTAGGTGCAAAGCATCGCTACTCTCTAGTTGAAAAAGAATGCCTTGCAGTGATGTTCGCCGTACAAAAGCTATGTCACTACTTGCTTTCCAACACAGTCTACCTGGTCTCAAGGGTCAACCTCTTGAAGGTCCTTGTCACAAAAGCAGGTTCCCTCAATGCCCGACTGGCAAAATGGTCCATCCTTCTGTCACAATTTGATATTAGGTATGTACCGCAAAAGGTAATCAAAGGACAAGCTCTAGCAGACTTTCTCATAGAGCATCCATTGCCTAAAGATTCTCCACTCAGAGATGATCTCCCAGACGAACCAGTCTACAATGTGGAGACTTTCTCATAAAGTGCCTCCTGGGACATGTACTTTGACGGTGCAACCAGGACAAATGAAAAAAGACAGCTGATCTCGGGAGTTGGCATCCTCTTTGTTAGCCCCGACAAATACATGATTCCACACGCCTTTTCGCTACTGGAACCATGCACAAACAATGCAACTGAATATCAAGCTCTGATCCTAGGATTGGAACTCGCCATCGAATCTGGTATCACCATGCTGGAAGTCTTTTGAGACTCTCAACTGATCGTCAACCAGATGAATCAGAAATTTGAAGTCAGGAAGCCTGATCTGCTGCCTTACTACAATAAGGCACAATCGCTTCTGCGAAAGTTTGACATCTGTCATAACACCCACATTCGTAGAGGTGAAAACATATGTGCAGATGCCTTGGCTGGACTTGCCGCATCTATGGCAATCCAGGAAGGGGAAAACATGCAAATCACAGTGTGCGAAAGAAGAATCCTTCCTCCTCTTAACACACATCAAGCAGTTGCTAAATGCCACCAAATGGTTGGAAGTAAGATTTCAATCCTTCAACCTTCAATCGGCGACTGGAGGGATCCATTCATTGATTACACTATGTTCGGAATCCTACCTGAAGATCCAAAAGAACGGGTAAGCATCCAAAGGCGAACCTCAAGCTTTCATTTGGATATTCCTTCAAAAATCCTTTACAGGAAATCCTTCAACGGAGAACTTCTATGCTACTTGTCACAACAAGAGGCTGAAGAAACACTCAAAGAAGTTTATGCTGGTCTTTGCGGAGCTCATCAGGCTAGTCCCAAGCTCTATGATCAGATAAAAAGGTTAGGTTATTACTGGCCTACCATGGTAGCTGACGCAATGCAATTTGCTAAGCACTGCCGACAATGCCAAGTTCATGGAGATTACATTCACATGCCTTCAGAATGGCTACATCCTACAGCAATTTCATGGCCTTTCGAAGCCTGGGGTATGGACATCATAGGTCCTATTTCTCCCCGTTCAAGCAAAGGTCATCGCTTCATCTTCGCCACTGCGGATTATTTCTCCAAGTGGTCAAAATCATTTGCGCTCAACGAAATAAAGACCTCATCAGTCCTTCAGTTCCTACGCACCAACATTATTTGTTGTTTCGGCATACCCAAAAGATTCATCCATGAAAACGGACCACAATTCCGGGATCATCGATTCTACAGGTTCTGCGACAAATACAAAATCCAAAGTTGTCATTTGACTCCATACAATCCGGCAGCAAATGGATTAGCAGAAGCTTTCAACAAGACACTCTGTAAAATCCTCAAAAAAAATGGTCTCTAGTCACAAAAGAGACTGGAGCGACAAACTTTCTGAAGCTTTGTGGGCCTATCGAACCACCATTCGAGGACCAACCCATAGCACACCATTCTCCTTGGTCTATGGATGCGAAGCTGTTGTACTCTTGAAAGTACAAATTCCTTCTTTGAGGGTATCCTTGCAAAATGACATGACTCAAGAAAGCAATGTCAAATTGCGACTCCATGAGCTGGACAATCTCGATGAGAGACGGCTCGAAGCTCGACAAAGCGTTGATCTTTACCAAGCATGCATGGCAGGATCTTTCGATAAAAAGGTCAGGCAGCGCGCCTACAAAAAGGGTGACTTGGTTCTTGCGGTAAAAAGACCAATGGTTTTCGCTCACAAGTCCAAAGGCAAGTTTGAGCCAAAATGGGATGGACCCTATGTCATCGACAAAGTTTTCTCCAACGGCGCATACGCACTCCTAAACATGGAGGGTGACAGATGTATGCTGCCCATCAATGGCAAGTTCTTAAAGCGGTACTACCCTTGAAGACTTACCCAATTGGGTAAGAGCAATGCCTGTACGGCCAAAACCGATTTCTAGGTACACGCTCGTCAAACCCAATCTTTTTTGAAATTTTCATATCAAATGTTAAAATTTCTAGAAATTTAAACAATGCTTACTTTCATCGTTTCATTGTTCAAAAATCCAAGTTTAGGAACCTTTCCCTAACTTGACCAAAAATTTCAACCCTTGAACCCAAAATTCATGGTTTGAAACAAAATCCGGATTCAGGGATTTCCACCATAGTCCACCCTACCTTTTACCGCCTAAATGGTTTTAGGTCAAAACTTATGATCCTCATGTCTTTAAATAAAAAAAATGGTTTTTCAAAAACCACGGGGAAGAGACGCTTAGTCGATACTCGTACAAATCGGAAGCATGCGAACCACGTTCGACACTTCCAAAATCGCAGGGAAGCGACATTTCGTCGATACTTGCAAAATCCAAAACCGTGGAGATGCAACATTTGAGTTGATATCCACAACCCAAATTTTAAAGGTTCGAAAAAACCTAAAAACCATGGAGACGCAACATTTCAGTTGATATCCATAACCCAAAGGTTCGAGAAAACCATAAATTTCAAAAATCGTGGGGAAACGACATCAAGTCAGTGCCCGCAAAACCAAAATTTTCTGAAATCAAGGATGCGACATTCCATTGATACTTGCACCCAAATCCGCGAGGATGCGACATTCCATCGATACTCGCAACCGAATGAGCAAGGATGCGACATTCCATCGATACTTACAAGACCATTCAGCAAGGAGGCGACTTTTAGT
Source organism: Litsea cubeba (assembly GCA_012931725.1). NCBI lineage: Eukaryota > Viridiplantae > Streptophyta > Magnoliopsida > Laurales > Lauraceae > Litsea > Litsea cubeba. The sequence goes on from CM022944.1 coordinate 50,879,499, forward strand.
CGATACTTGCATTTTTGAAAACAAACAGGCTATAAATGCCATAAACCGGCTATAAATGCCACCAAAACAGGATATCAATGCCACCAAACCGGCTATCAATGCCACAAAATAAAACCGGCTATCAATGCCACAAATCAAAACTTGGTTTTCAAAAAAAAAAAAAACTCGGCTATCAATGCCACCAAAACCGGCTATAGATGCCACCAAAATAGGCTATAAATGCCACAAAACCGGCTTCCATGCCACAAACAAAAATCTGGCTCCCATGCCAAAACAATCATTTGACAAAAGATTTTCACAAAATGACAAGCTTTTAATCAAATCCCATTTGGCAATTACTTTCATCACAAAAAGAATTTAGTGAGCTTAGGGAAAACAAAAGAAAAAAGGCATCCCATTTAACAATTACTTTCATCACAAAAAGATTTAAGTGAGCGTAGGGAAAAAAAAAAGAGCATCTCATTTAGCAATTGCTTTCATCACAAAAAGATTTAAGTGAATGTAGGGAAAACAAAAAAAAAGAGTACCAAAAAATACATACGGTGCCAAAAAAAAAGAAAGTGTTCACAAACAAAACAAAACAAAGAGTACCAAAAAAATACATACGGTACCAAAAAAAAAAGAAAGTGTTCACAAACACTACGAAAAAAAGAGTACCAGAAAAATACATGTGGTACCAAAAAAAAAAGAGAAGGATGGTTTCCACTATAAAAATCAGGAGCTCAGCCAAAAATGGTCTTCAGCCAAGATTTCAGCTCCTCAAGCAAACTTTTGGCCTCAACCGTCAGGGATTCCAGGGCACGCTTCTTCAAGAACCTGCCATGAGATGCTGGGGTGGGCTGTAACCCTTCTTTCACACCGGGAAGCTTATCCCGAGCAGTTTGCCATTGTTTGTCCTCTTGAAACTTCCTTTTAAGGACTCGATCAGCATCTGCAACCCGGCGAATCAGAGCACTCTCCTTGTCGTGAGCCTCTGTTATAGCAGCCCACTTGGCAGCGACTTGTGCCTTTAAATGCTCAAGACGTTTCCTAGCCTCATTGACCTCCCTATCAAGGATGTTAAGGTCATGTGTCAGCCCAATGATGGCTAGCTCTTCTAAGTTCTTCTCTCAGACTATCTACTTCCTGCTTTGTGTAGCCTCATTCAGGTCAGACTTAGCCTTATCAGCAGGGTCCAGGAACATCTCCTTGAAGAACTGGTCATCAGCAAAACCCATGGTCTCAAACCACTTGTCACCCAGTGCAATGATCCTATCAACGATCGCCCTGGCACCTGTGACACCCAGACCAGCCTCTTCGGCATCACTGAGAATCTCCTGCACATGCTGGATCATGCCAAATCCAGCATCCAAGTGCCCAGAAAGGAGAGTCTCAATCCAAGAGCTCAGAACCCGCGCCACCACTTCCTTCACAAAAAGAAGAGATGGCCCAGCTGAAGATTCGCCCCGCTCCGTTGGTCGACTGCTCATGTCATCACCCGTTGGAAGAGTAATAAAAGAACTCTTTCCAGTTGGAGCTGATCGGGAAGGAATCTCAGAATGAGGTATCTCCTCAACAGTGTCAGAACTGGTCCCAGGAGTCTCTACCTCTGGATCGACCTCTGGCATCTCTTGCTTTGGTTCTGAAGGAAGCGACGGACTCTCCTCTGTCACTTCAAAGCCTGCCAAAGAAACACAAAAAGATATGAATATGATCCTGTTTGAAAATCATTATCGGGGTTATTACTACAAAATACCTTCTTCAACGACTGGTGGAACACTCTCTTCCTCTATGAATTCATCGGAAGCATCATCAACAGTTGCGTCCATCGATGGTTCAAAGTCATTGGAATCCTGTGGCAAGTCAGCTGACAAGAAAAATGTTAGCAAACCAAGTCACAGATAAAAAAAATGAAAAGCAAAAGAATTCATACCAGTTGGAGATTTTGGAATCACTCCAGAGTCCCTCGGTTCTTCTTTTGGTGCCGCAACCAGATCCGTCACCGCCTCATCGGTTGGAACCTCAGGCATCGCCAAGTCTTCCTCTCCTAAAAAAAAAAAGAAGCAGCAGGGGGAGAAAACAAATCAAGACATGTAAAAATCCCATGAAAAGAAATGGAAAGAGAAAAATGAAGAATCATACCTTCGCCGACGGTCTCTTCTTCTCGGCTTCTCTTTTCCAGAGGCTCATCAGCATTCCCTGGCACCTCCTCATTGATAGTAAGAGGTACTTCTAAGTCAGGAGAGTCCTCATGTTGCCCCTTGCTACGATGATGACCCCTCTTCCTCTTACTTCTGTGGGCTCGCTTCTTAGAAGAACCTGCCCCGCTGTCAGAGTCAGGTTTCCCACTTGACTCCTCACTGGATGGTCTATTCTTGCCAGTAGACTCCACGGAAGCTTGCCTCTGCGCCGCTTGCATCCAAGCATCAAGTTCAGCTTCCTCCTGTTCTAGCTGCTCTAAAGCCTCATCAGGTATTTCTCGAACATCTTCAGAACCAATGACGCTCTGGTCACTGAGAAAGCCTATCTTGTGCTTCTCTCCATAAAGGAAGGCCCAAACTCCCTCTCGCCGGACACCATCTGACTTTCCAAGGCCCTTTCCAGATGACAGCTTTATATCAAGCTCCTTCTTGGAAAGCCCTGGATATGCCGAAAAGCTCTCCGCGAACCACTTCGCAAAGCCGGCAGTTCGGGAAGTCGACGGCACAGGATAAGAAATCATGGCAGTAGTGCGTTTCTCCTGTCCTGTAAACCTCCAAAGCGCTTCACCATGCTTGAAGACGCTCCAACAACGCCTTGAGAAAAGCCCAACTGCAGAGCAAATCGAGAATGTACATACGGCTGGATGTCGACGAAAAGATGTCTGCGGTACACCATCATGCCGACACGTATGCTGAAAAGCCACTCCTTCTCTGCCTTTGTCAAGGAGTAATGCCTTCCCGACCCCGCCCTGGTAGAGTCTTGGGAGGCACCAAAATCAAAAGCCTTTTTCCGCAACTCCGGAGAAAGCTTCACAGAAGACTGCCCCATCTCGACGTCCCTGAACCGTCGGATCCTCATGCAGGCAAACAAAAGTGATTCGGACACGGCTTTGCCCTTAGCCAACCGAATCATCAGAGGATCATCATCCTGTGTAGCACCCAGCCGGTGGAAGCCAGGACAGTGGTACACGTACCACGAATAAAAGATGTGGGCTGAAAATAAACTATTCATAGGGAGCCCAAGCCGAACCAAAAAAGCAGCAGCCTGTAGTTCGGTACACAAGTAGGAGTAAAGAGCTGGCACCAAAGCAAGATGCTCTCCAAACGCCATCTAACAAGCCGAAAAAATACAATGCGGCCTGATGTGCGTTCCATCTCCTCCAGCAAAAACGGCCTCACCAAGCCAATAAGTGAGGTAAACAGCGAGATCTCTCTGCAGAGCAATGTCAGGACATATGGCGTTTGTACTCACACAGAAATCTCTCAACTCTTCTTGCATAGCCAAGATCTTCTTCGAACCCGGATCCTTAGCCTTGTCTTCCTAGGTCATGCTATCATAAGACTCCCCACTTTCAAAGAAGTTAGGAGAAAAAAAGTTAAAACTCTTCCAACTGTTGGATCTAACTTTCAAGCCCTCCTTCTCCTTCAAAAAATCATAGAAGGCAACGAGCTGAAAGTACAGAAGCCTGAACTCCTCCGACTGCTCGTCGAGGACGCTGTTGATTGGCATAAACTCCTCATAGAGTTTGCCAAGGATGGGCAATCCAATAATGGCGCTCAGCTCCTTCAAAGAGAAACCAATCTCACCATTCGTCACAACGAAGGTATTGGTTTGTGGAAAGAATGACTCCAACATAGCCATGAACGCCTCATCAGAAAAGATCACGGTCTCCCTAAAGGCGCGAACCGCATCAAAAATCCTGGCTTCCTTCAAAACGGCGCCACCAATCAGCAGGACACGATCAGTCCACGACTTCCACTCGGAGTCAGCACTGAAACGGCCAAGAAGTCGAAAAGGCTTCACCCAATTGCTGCCGTCACCGCTAAAAATGCCAAGGCCCACCGGTCCCAAATCGACCAATGGATAATCAGAGCCCTGGTAGCTGCTGGCCGGCATCAACATATCCATGCCAGCAGGCGACTTCTCCGCATATCTAGGAGAACCGCCAACAAAAACCCCGGTCTTGATTACATTTGTCCTTCTCACCTAGCATGAAGAATCTTCCCTCTTAGAACACGTGGGGGCAAGGCTCATGATCGAGACGTTGCGATCAAACGTCAACCGGCTAGCAACAGTCTTCTTCTCACCATCAATGGTTAAAGAAAACTGAAAACATCTCCTCTGGTATGTCATGTCATCAAGGACGGCATCACTAAAGAAGAAGGTAGGCTTGGGCAAAACCCTCTGATCGTCTATCACCCATAGACGACTGCTTACCATGATCTTATAGAATTCCTCTCCCTTGAGAGCGATCAATCGCTGCCTCATCTCATCTTTATTGAGAGAGTCACACTCTTCCAGGTTTCTCTCAACATACTGAACCTTCTCCCAAGCCTGCTGAACGGCCGGATTAGAAGATCTAGCAGATCGACGAGGTACGCTGGTAGCAGGCTCTTTACCCTTGTTCATTCTGGAGGAACCACCTGCAAATGATGGAAAAGAAAAAGATCAATCATCAAAATGACACGATTTCGCTAAAAAAAATCTGGCAAAATTTTGACATGATGCCGGGGCAATTCCGAAGAAAATGAACTACTCCGAAAGAAATAGAAAGCTTGAAGATGGGCTCAACATTGCTGCGAGCTCTGAAACTCCAAACTTTCGAAACCTAAAAGTCTTCGCAAAATCAGGAAGGGCTCAACATCGCTGCGAGCTCCAAATTCCCAAATTTGCAAAAACTTTCAGGTATGCTATCACATCATGCTACAATTCAATTTACAAAAAAAATATACATGCATGAACATCTTGGTTTGCCAGAAAAAATGCATTATCATGATAAGCAAAAAAAAAAAAAAAGAAACGAAACTTTCTCAAAAAAAAAGAGAAAGGAGAAAGAAAAAGAACAAAAAAGAAGGAAGAAAAAGAAAACTTTCTCAAAAAAAAAAGAGAGAGAAAGAAAACAAAAACAACAAAAAAAAGATGAAAGGGGGCTGGCCCACTGGCCACGTGGCCATACTGCTAGATCCGTACGGATCTGTCCGTACGGCCCACAAAAAAAAACATGAAAAAAAAACAAGAAAAAAACGTGTAAAAAAAAAAAAGAGAAAACACGTGGAAAAGAAAAGAAACAAAAAAAAAAGAAAGAACTTTTTATCATCCTATTTCCTACAATGGAGTTTTCTTGAAAAGGGAACTTACTTGAAGTCATTGATGGAGAAGAAGAAGAAAAGTCTTGAAGATCTTGAAGAAGAAGTACTCTTGGTCTTGAAGCCCTCTTGGGATTGTTGCAAAAGAAAGCAATAAGAGCAAGAGATCCAACATCCTCCTTGCTTTTATAGAAGAGAGCAAACCAAAGAAGGAAAGAAGAAAGAGGTAAGTGTTACTAATTAGTAACCTTACCAAAAGAAAGAAATTAGAAAGACTCTGAAAGAAATTAGAAAGATTCTTTCCCAAAAGAAAGATATCTTGAGGGATTCTCTCCCTAAAAGAAATCAATGAGAGATTTTCTCCCAAAAGATAGGAGATTTGAGATATTCTCTCCCAAAGAAAGATATCTTGAGATATTCTCTCCCAAAATAAAGGGAACACAAGAGATTCTCTCCAAGCAAAGATATTCTTAGATATTCTCTATCCAAAGGAGATATTTTTTCTTTACAAAAATGACACCATATGATATCTAAGCCATTTCAAAAGCTTAAGGTCCCATGAGTTAGCCCATATGAGCCAGGTTTGACCACCTAGGCACTAAAAAAAAAAAAAAAATTTGGGCTTTTAGTCAAAGAAAAATCCCTCTTACCAAGAGCATACAAAAATGGTTCCACGCCTCTTTTGAGTTGATTAGACCATACAAAAAGAATTCCAAGCCCCATGAGCTTCCAGAAATCAAACCATCCAGCCTCATATACCAAATTGAGCCAAAATCTTGAAATTGGCATTCCACAAAAATCCAAACCAAATCTTGGTCCCCTAACTTGCCACATACAGCTTGTTAGGTCACAAGACCAAAATCAAAAACCAAAACCTGATCTCCTAACTTGCCACATACAGCCTGTTAGGTCACAAGATCAAAACCAAAATTGTCCCCCCCCCCAACATTCCACATACAGCTTGTTGGGTCACACGGTCAAAACCAAACCCGACCCCCTAACCTGCCACATACAGCTTGTTAGGTCACAAGGTCAAAACCCAAATCCACATCCCTGATGTCCTCTTCAAAACTCTGCCTCGAGATGGTACGTGATCCCTTTCACTACCATAAAATTCCCCTGGAAGCTCAAAAGGCTACAAATACCAAAAGAAATACTGCTCAAAGACTCTTGGTCAAGTCACAAGCTTTCCTTCGAAAAATCTCTTTGAGGCACATTGACTACAAAAGTTAAGTAACTCATCGCTGCACCTTGAGGGGGCATTTGTTGGCACCAAAAAATGTGTCACTTTGCTTCTTCAAAATCCAGAAAGCTACATGAAGTTGCAGCCTGCCATAAATAGGCAATGCTACTTTCAAAAATCAAATCTTGTCAGAATCAAACAAAAACTGCAAGGTCCTTCAAGACAGCCAAAAGAGGAGTACACAAGAAGTTTCGGACCATTTCAAAATCATTTGGCCTAACTTCGTTACTCCGACAGCTGAAAAGGAGCTCCCGGCGGCGAAAGCATCGGAGACACCAAATCTTCGATCAGAGCCGATGGATGGTCTCAAAATACATCCAAAAGGCTCAACGTCAAGTTTCGAGTCAAACCGACAACGTTTGACCCTACATCAACCCTCGAACAGCAAAATCAAGCCTCTCGGCAGTGAGAAGCACCGAGTCCATCACTCATCAGATAGAGCACATGGACGGCTTCAAAATGCTTACAAAGGGCTACACGTCAAATTTCATGTCATTTCGACAACATTTGACCAGACTTTGACGCTCTAAAGCCAAATCAGGCCTCTCGGTGGTGAAGCTCCCCGGGACCATGGTTTCCAAGACAGAGTCTATGGATCATCTTAAAATGACTCCAATAGGTTCCCTGTCAAATTTCAAGTCAATCGGACATCGGTTGACCGCACATCAAGCCGCGACATCTTCATCGCGACAAAAACAAGTCTACTGGCGATAGGACCCCAAACGGCTTCAAAACTCAAACAAAAGCCTATGGTTGGTCTTATTTATTGCTCAGGAGGCTTCACCCCAAATTTCAGGTCATTCCGACATCGTTTGACCCAGTTTCAGCTTCTGACGGAAAATCGGCAGCTCTGCGCGACAAAGTCTTCTGCTTTTTTGGAAAATTAGAAACTTTTCAAACCAAAATGCAAGGATTCTCATCAGGTTTTCTATAGGGAAAACAGGCCAATAAATGATAAAAAAATGTCAAGAAAAAATACATAATAAAAAAAATAAAAAAATATAAAAACGGACACAAAATGGGACAAAAGGAGGGAAAACCCCCTAGGGTCGCAGACCCCTGCGACTTTGGCCCATGGTTGCCAGCGACCATGGAGCCCGGAATCGCCGGGAGGGCCCCGGAAGCCCCGTTTTTCATCATTTTTCGCGATTCAAAGCATCCGACCCCTGGGATTTTCCAAAATTCATACTTTTGAGATACCAAATCCTTTGACATCTGTCAAAATCACGGGTCAATCATCGAGAATATCAAAATCAACATTGATCGCCAACCGGTCAACCAAAAAAGTGTGCTTTCTACTCGACCGATCGAGAAATCGACAGGACAGATGGCACCGACCCGCTATTGACAACCAATACCTGAAGTTACATGGTCATCCGATGTCGATCTACATGAAGATCCATCGATGATCATCGCCAGAAGAATCCCAAAAGACGCGGCACGGCCCGCGACTTTTCAACTGCTCGCCGACCACTTAATGCGATTAATTGACTAGCTTTATTACAGTCATTAATCCATTTCTTTGGATGGCCCAATCAGAAGCAAGCATCTCGGAGTTACAAGTCAATTGATTCATGGCATTTAACCCATGAAACTCCTCCCATCATGGCGATTAAAGGCGATTAAATGCCCTCAATCTCCTCCGGCCAATCAGAAGCCAAGAAAAAGGAGTTACAAAATAAAGGAATTAAAGCCTGTAACTCCTCCCATTATGCGGCTTAATGACAATAAAAGCCCATAAACCCTCCAAATGGCTACCAAAAAGCCTATAAATAGGAGAGCACTGCAAGAAGAAAAAAAAGCACGACAGACTGCAGAAAATCCGGAAATTCAGACAGAAAAAGGCGTCAGAAATCTAAAAAAAAGAAAGAGAGAAAACTCTGCGGAAGTTCTACACCGACCACCGCTACAAGGTGACAAAAGTCCATTGGGGGGTACTCCCCCAAGGTCTTTGCCTTCTCCGTCTGCCTCCAATGGCTTAGACGTGGCTTTTCAGCCGTCTACTTAGTTTTTTTATTGGGCATAGGACCTCCTTTTGGTCTTTGTCCTCTAAAAACCTGAGGTTACAGCCAAGCCAAGCGAATCAAGAGCATCCTCTGTTCTCATCTGCATGGATGATGGCGAAGTCCACATATGGCTTGCGACCGTCAATCTGAACGAATCCCCCATAATTTCCTGAGAAGTTAGATCCTCCTTTTCTTGTTTTTCATTGTAGTTTGTATTTTTTTAAAAGAGACAAAAATCACAACTCTTGTCTTTCATTATTGATAAGAATTGTAAATCGGCTATAAACGCAAAAAATCGGCTATAAACGCCAAAATCGGCTATAAATGTCAAAAAATGGCCTTTCACGGCAAACCAAGAAAAATGCCTCTTTTCTTAAATATATGTGTAATGGAAAACTTGAAAGAAGTTGATTTCCGTTTTACTTGCGAATGTCGATCTCCGGATCACCACTTGTAATTCCAAGTAAAATAGAAAATCTGGCGCACCCACACAAAAAAAATGTTGATGCATGCCTCTGCCCCCCGGTTACGAAAGGGTTGGACCCAACCAGACTCCCAGGTCCGCCGACCTCGGTAGAACCGAGCGATAGAAGCGCTGTCCATCAACTGTCGAGCACGTCGTCTCTTGTTCGACATTGTAGGCTGAACTCTTGAACTACTGGAAACGTCCATGTCTGATAAATGGAAGTTAGTATGTGCACACTGTTCGGACCTGTGCAGCCAAACAGTCCCGAGAAAGAAAGAAAATGTCTGGATGGGGAGAGAGAGAGAGAGAGAGAGAGAGAGAGAGAGAGAGAGAGGGAGAGAGATGGAGAAGGCCTTTCTCTAGCCCATTCGGAGAAGGCCTTTCTTTGGCCCATTCAACCATTTTGAGGCCAACAAACAACCAATGCCATGAATACATAAAAAAAGTTAAATATGGGGAGATGAACATAGAGAGAATGAGGGTGAGATTTACCTTGACAATGAGCTTTTAGAGAGACAATAAGTGATGAAAGAGTAAGAGAGTGAGGAAGAGAAAAGAGAATGAGTGAGGGGGCAAATAAGAAGAGAGTGAAGGAGTGAATATGATAGTGAGAAAGGGATTTGAGAGTGAGTGATGGCTTTGAGAGCGATGATGAAGAAGGGGTGTGTAGAGAGCAATGGAGGGAATATAGGTTAGGGTATTTTGGGAAGTATAGGGTGCGTAGAGAGTAAGTATATATGGTGAGTGTAGAGAGTAGCAATGTACAGAGTGAAAAAATTCAGTGCGCGTTGAGCAGCTCTCTAAAAAACTTCTATTGTTTCTTTGCTTAACCTTTATAGTATTTTTCTTAAGGTACCCTTGGCAATTCCTTAATAAATTTCTTTCCAAAACTAACTTCATATGTTCTTCAGCCTATTAATCTTTTACGTCTAAAATAAAAACCAACCAAATTTCACTTTATTGAAGAGTTCACCCATGAAATTGGTGTACTTTATTTTATTTTTATAATTATTGATCTAACAATGCTTCCAACTATAAAATCTAATAAAAATGAGAAAAGTCTGATTTTACAGGGATTTTTACAAAAAAAAGTGTCCGTAAAGTTGTATTATACGGATTTAGTGTGAAATACACGGTAATGCCCATTTTGGTGCTTGTAGAGGGATTTTTTACTCTTTTACCCCACCATGTTTCGAACGACATCATCATCTTTTTTGCCCCAAATTTTAATCATGCTGCAACCGGCCCTTCTTCTCTCTTTGCTCAGCTTCCGGCCAACTTCCCCTCTCTCCTTCCAAACGTTCCAAATTCTCTCCTTCGCCACTTGTCGAATTCTCACCGAAAACGCCCTCTTACGGTGAGTTTGATTAATGCATATCGTTCTTCATCAAAGATTTCGTTTTGATTTCGCGTGACGGAACTGTAGAGATTTGAAGGGTTGTTTTCTCAGCGGCTGAAAATCTCGGATTTTGTATGGTTTTTTTTTTTTGTATTGGCCTCTGATCTTGGTGTCGATTCTCGATCCTTGGTTATCGGCTGCAGATGGCGAAGCCCAGCAGCAGCAAGAAGAGGTGTGGGACGACTGCAACAGTGAAGATTTCTCCGATCTCGACTTGTTGCAGGCATTCTGTGTCGAAGGCTCTGACAAATCCGGGAGCCGCATCTTTCGAATCGTTGGGAAGTTCTTCCCAGGTATTTCTTTCTCTCTATTCCTTCCTACACCATTTCATTTTCTGTTCAAATTCATGATTTTCTCGCCACCCCATGTTCTAATTTTTGTCAGTTTGGTCGAATTCTATCTTAAATTTGGTTGTTCGGATGTGCCCAAGATTGGATATGGGCTGGGTATTATTTAGGCGCTTGTGTAACTCATTGTCTACCATATGTTTGATGGTATGCCCCAAAGAACCCGGCTTTTGTTACTTGGGTGGAAAGGATTTGGTTTCTCAAAGATTTTTGGGGCTTTAATACTCCATGTAAGGGTCTGTTAGTAACGAAGTTCTGATCAAGTTATGGCTCTTCAATTGTAACCACAGTTCAGACATGTATAAAGTTCTACTATATAATTGAATCCAAATATATTCAATCGATAGTGTGCAAATGGATATGACTCCCTAGCTATTTACAGTGAGAGGGAGAAAGATTTTGAAACAAGGGGGAGAATCGTGAGTATCCACTTACCCAAATGAAAAGAGGATAGATGGAGATAAAAATCTCAATATTTCTTATAAAATTTTTACTTTCTCTGCACCCTTTTTTTATAATCATCAGATAACTTAAAAGACAACTTCTAAGAAGAGTCCTGATTCAGCATAGAATTGAAAAGGCCTTTCTAAGAGATGTTTTAAGAATAATTTGACTGTTGATTTGATTTAAGTGCAATACTAAAGATTACAACATTTTGTCATATGTAGTTATTCTGAGAGACTGCTAAATAAAGATAGACATTTCATGTAGTGGGTCCCATGTATATGGCTCATTGGACCAGACAAACTTCTGACTGCATCATTTAGTGTTCTTCTAGTAACAGAATTTATGCTGGATAGTTCTCTCTTTATAAATTAATGTCCAATCCATATTGATTTAGACTTGAAACATCTTAAATGTTGGTTGGGACAAAAGAAGGTAGACAAACTGTATTCCTTCTGATGATGCTTTTCTAATTTCTAATGCCTCTCCAAAATTTTGGAGATGGTTTCAGTGATTCACTGATTTAATCGTATGGTGTACACAAACTGATGCCATATTTAGTAAATCTCAGTTGGGGTAAGAGAAAGATATATCTATTTATTTTTCTTGACTATCCTTTTTCCTATTGTAACCATAATCTTTCTAGTCACATTTCTAAGTAAATTGCTGGAAACTATTGTTGGTTTTGTAATTGTTGTTGCTTGTGCAGGCTTAATTTTTTTATATATTATCTTTTACCTTTAATAGAAAACTAATTGGTAATATAAGTATTAGCAGATCTACAGAATCAGGACTTTTCAAAACAAGCTAATTAAAAAACCTCTTCTCTAACCCCAGCTGTTATGTAACAAGAAAGCATTTTGGAATGGAAAAACATGAATATGTATGTATATTTAGCTATGTATTTATGAAAAGCAAGAATATTAATATAATTTTATACCTTCGCTTGTCTATTTACACAGGCATCAAAGCTCTCATCTTCAAATGAGAAAAAAGAAGAAAAAGGGAAAAAGAAATTCTATGCACTAAACCACTTTGTTGCCACGAGCAGTTGCTAACATAGCCCTCTGATATGGGATATGGTTCACAATAAAGAAGATTTAAAAAAAAATCACTGTCTCTCCTCTTTTTCTTTTTTTCTTTTTTTTGGCTGGAAACCTAATTTGCGTAGTTTCAGCATATTTGATTGGATTCATGATAATGGACTGGATAATTGAAATAACCTCCCTTCGCTGATTTTTTCTAGTGAATTGCTTCTTAATAAAACATTTTCTATCATGTCATTTTTGCAAATTTGCAGCTCCAGTTGTAAGTGCAGAGCGTTTGAAGAAGTATATTTTCCACAATATGTTTATTGAACTGTCACAGGGGCCATTCTGCATTGTCTACATAAACAGTACTGTCCAGAAGGAGGACAACTCTCCCGGCGTATCCATCTTGAGGTGGATTTACGAAGAACTCCCACCTGACTTCAAGGACAGGCTTCATGTATTGTACTTCATTCACCCTGGGATCCGGTCGAGGCTGCTTTTTGCTACCCTTGGTCGCTTCTTCTTAAGTGGAGGGTCAGTTATGTACTCCCTTTATATCTTTAAGGAATTAATCAAATTGTGAGGGGCATTTGTTAATAAAATTAAATGATCCCATTTCCAGTTTGGTCAGTGATAGTGAAAGTTCCACTGCTGGATCTTAGCACTATCCCATCAAGAGTGAACTGAGGAAAATCATGATAAGCATTAGCTTATATAATTTAATAATCCCTTTGCCAGTTTATCTGTCTCAGTGAGTTTTACTGGCAAACCTTCACTGTCAAATGAAGACTTAACTATTGCAATTGTCTTCCTACTTGTTTTTAAACTCCCCCCATTTCAATAAATAATGCAAACTGGTGTGTCCAAATTGCATTTTAGTCCCCCTTCATATCATGGTCTGATGAAGTGTTTGTGACCAACTGGTTTTATGGTATTGTATTATGTTGTATTAAGTTGAACACAATAATTCTCTGAAGGATTCCTACAATGAGCCATTTCTCAGTCAAACATCTACGACTTGCTTGGTACTAGCAAAATATCAAGAGCTTTAGTAATATCTTCTGCTGTCCAGAAATTAAGAATGATTTCTTTTATCTTTTTAGGCAAAAAACAATCACTTTTCCCTGTAGTTTAGAAGTTTTAAGTGAAGTATTCAATGAGGCCTAATCAACTCTTTCCTAGAAGGGCATGGAGATTACAATCCCAAGGAAGATAAGATAGTGCATACCATTCAACCTGGAGTTTGGAAACCATTAAATTCTTTTTTAAAAATGATAAAATGATCTTTAAAAAAATATGAAGTGATTTATATTGAATCTAAAATTCTAAGACACATGTATACTAAAATTTAAGTAGTAAGAAGAAGCTGCATTTGTTGTTTTACCAAGTCGAGTGAATTATACCTTTGATCTTTGAATGCTACAAACTTCCAAGAAATGCGATATTAATCTTCCAAAATTAGTGCAAATGGACCCCATAACCTCCCACATCTTCTCACAATATTAAATATAAAAGAAAAAGTTGATCAGTTTATTTTTTTGAAAAACATGCATGCAGTCTTTTTGGTGTATAAAACTCTACACCCCATTTATATTCTATACAATGAGGCGAATCCCTGACCAGTGCATACCCTCATGCACAGAATTATATAAGCACCTATCTCCCTCTACTGAACAAGAACAATAGCCACACACACTAACAGACACACTCTAGCCAATTGACACTCAGGTGGGGCACACTATAGAAATGGCCTGGATTGAACAAGCTGTGCAAATTTGAAGTGGTTAAATTCTCACCCTTCAGACATCTATCCAAGGTCGGATTTTCATAAAATAGATTCAACACCTTTGAATCTAATGAGTGTTGTTTCTTCTCAAGAATCACTGATGGAAATGATCTGTCTTGGAAATTTGACCGTCTATGGTGTTGATTGTAGATGACGTAAGAAGAGTATGATGATGAACAACTTAGATTGGATAGATATTTTGCTATTTTTTTTCCTACATACTAGGCTTCAATGAATGCCTTACCTCATCTCTTTCAAGGTTCATTTCACTGGATTGACACTTGACAGATGAAACCCCTTAATTAAGGCGTGATTGGATTGAGGGAAAGAGAGATCATATTTGTGAGAAGGATGTATAAGATTTTTAAAGAGTCAACTGAAAGATATTCTATCCTTATGTGAGGTGCCCACCTTTCTATTGGTTAGGGCCCACCCATATGTGACCACATGTAGCCCTATTAACAGATAAAAATATATGGAGCATTTAGAATTTCCTATTTGGTTCATGAGATTTTAGAAATTCAGACTTCTGAAATATCACTTTTGGCCTTTGAAATTGTCCAAATTCCAACTTACCTAATGTTGGGTTGTACATGAGGATTTGGAAATCTTCAGGGGCATGGCACTTGGAGAATCTGCAATTCATTCAAGGAAACAAGTCCTTAATATGTCTGCCTCACTAATTCACATCCAAAGTTGGATTTTCATGAAAATAAAAATTCAGCACTTTGTGATAAGTTGCTCAAATATTTAGCCTTGTTTTAACTATCCATATAGGTTGGCTGGAAGTGAACCTTCACCTACCCTGTTGGCTGTTGAGATCCACAGCTCTTAGTTTTAGCCAATGTCCACCATATCCACCAATAGCAGCAGATCCAGCAAATTTTCATAAAATAGATTCAACACCTTTGGGCCACCATGTAGAAACAAATGTGCTTTTAGGGGGGCTATTTGTAGGAGACATGGGGATTAGAAGAAATTTGAGGTTCCTCCCCTGCTCACCAATTCATATCAGTTTTTGAAAGACCTGTGAAGTTCAAACCTAAATGACCAATGCATTGATAGAAGCCAACAAGGAAAATAATAGCTATTGTTTTACCTTCTGATGAAAATTAAATCATACTACTATGGCCAATACACCAATAATAATGATTCGGCTGGAGAAATGTATTTCAGTTTTTAGCCCAGTCCATAGGGCATCTGTCTATATAAGTCGGGTTTCAGACTTCTGCCCCTTGGTGTGTTTGTGGGGTCTGAATATCTAACAATTAAAAGTGAAGAAGATAATTAGCAACATAACACTTCAGAATGGTTGCCAGATAAAATGTACAATGACTAACAGAAGAAACAAAAATCATATTTTTAAAAAAAAAACACACACATGCAAGAAATTAATCACAATTACCAAAACACTCCAGATATTCTTCCTCTAGCACAACTGATATGACAAAAGATATGAGAACATGAAGATATGTGATAGGAAGTAGTTTGTCAGCACAAAATTCCAACATCCTTGCACAATTATGATGTAGCTCAATAATTATTGTGACCAAGATGGGAACCATGCAACAATCTTCTAAATAAAAATGACTTCCAAAAGAAGTTCTCAAATTGTCCACCAAAGCCATGGGATTAGATTCAAATAAAAATGATTGAACAAAAATAGGAACTACTGATGTACAACAAAAACAGGAAATATTATAATTTTTCTCTCCCATATGGGTTTTAAAACTATACCCATCATCCCGTCATCAATAACAGCACTGCTTATCTTAAACAGCTCATATAATGCTTCTATTTCGCTTACGTTGATTGCAAAAGATGAAATCACAATGCATTACAGTTTGTCATAAATTAATGATTGCAGCAAGTAAGAACAGCGCACAAAGATCATTGAATTACCTAAATATAAGAAGGGAAGACTAAATGAAAAGATTTTACTCGAAGCCCTAATTGTTTGACTCTTTTATTGTCCACAAAGTTACATACATTTGATGATTTGAAAGATATCTCACAAAGAGTATAGGCCAATGAGATGTTTACTGGTATTTTATTAAATGCCATTTTATAATGAAACTTAAGTCCATCTTCAAAGATATGTGTGATGCAAAAGGGGGAAAATGCAGTAAAATGGAGGGCATAACAACAAAGACAACTCCAAAAATTATGAGACAGTGATCATGAAACTAACAATCATCTTCATAGAGACTGATTAAATCAACCACTACGGTGAAGTCCTCAAGATTATATTAAAACTTAAATGCAATGAAAACATTTGGCGACATACCCACTGTTTCCCTCACTAAAACTTCAGGATCTTCGAGGCCTTTAGGCTGCTTATACAAATCGAGATCACAACATCTAAGCAGTACAGCTAACAGGTGCTTGAAAGTTGAAACCATCTAGGCACTGCAACATGATATTTCCAGGTCATCAAAACACTCCATACCTCCATTTGGAAAAAGAAAATTAGAAAATGTTCAGGTCACTTCAGTGAAGATGAATATAGCCAAGATACAACCAGATGGCACCTTGGAAAAGGAAAATAAACTTTACTACTTTGTGTTTCTGCTGACCCAAGCTCAAATGCAAGGACCATAGAAACCAAAGAGAATACCTAAAAACTTTATTTGTTATTGAAATGAAAACAGTACAGTTATGACAGCTTGAGCATGCAAGAAATACACTTCAAGTCTCCATAGAAGTTCCAAACCAGCTACAGAATAAACCAACCATGTAAATTTTTTTAAAAAAAATGGATTGGACCTGGAGGTCAAATCCAATGCTGTACATGTTTGATTAAGTAAAATTATCAAATATCAATGTTCCCGGTATATCCCGAAAAACGCGAAAAGGCATAAATGGCAAGGCAAAGATCCATGGACTTGTTTCCATGATGCACATAACACAAGCGAGAATAAATTCTCCGCAGGAGAAGAAACCAAAAATCCAGGCAATAAATAAACCATAGGACCAGAAATATAGAATTTCTTCATGGCTACACATCCACAGACGATATGCTTCCAAGACGATATGCTTCCAAGTAAGAGATCAAAACAATGATAATCCTTATATGAGGATGAGTCCCACAACAAGACATATAATAACATGATTAGGAAGGTTATTTTGAAGTTCAAAATTATAAGCATAACATACACACCCAAAAATCCTACACCTCTGAAAGTAAATAATCTGAAGAAAGATACTGAACCAAAGATTTCCATGAAGTATTTGTTGGATAATTGATTAATAATATACAAGTTGTTAAAACAATCTCCAAGCAAAGATACTTAAAAACTGAAGTATGCTAGGACATCTCATATGTGAACTTCTTTTTGAAGTGAAGTGTGGTAGGTCATCTCATCTTCCAAAGACAATGGAATCAAATCTTGACAATGATATCACCTGTAATCAAATGAATATTTTAAAAAATAAAAAAATAAAAAACCTTCAATCTTCATCATCATACATTTTGCATTCCTAAGAAAGGATTTTTCATTAAAGGAAAAGGATCAAGTGTCAATGATAGAATCTGTATACAACCATCACTTTTTATTATTTATTTACTTATTTATTGAATGGTTACAACCATCAATTTTCATATAATGAAGAGCAGAGAACCATTTCCCTAGATAAGCTACCATCCACTTATTAAGTATCACACAATACCAACATGGATCTCTTTCTCAATGATTCATCCCCTCCTATTTCCTAGAAAAACACTTGGAAAATGCAATTATACCGAGTTCCACCACACCTGGCAACCCAGTGCCATTAGAGGAATATACACATGCTGTGTCATCTTCAGCAACTCAAAAAACTTTTCAACTTCACATATGTACATCCCTTTTGAAGATTAAGCTCCAAATCGACATCCCATTCAACCCCTCAACATGCGTGTCCACACCATAATAGACTTTTCTCCCAAAGATCGAATTTCATAGTATGCCTTCTTTTTTCTACACATTCTATGACTATCTCCTTACAGACCTGCTTCACCCGCACATGGTTTTGAGCCTCTCACACACTTCATCACTTGCTTGTAATTGCTGCCATACCAAAATACAGCAATACGATACGAAAAAAAAAAAGCAGCAGTGATTTGCTTGTTTATAGGAGGAAAAGAGAAAAATAGAACAAGGCAAAGGCTCTTTTTTTCCTTTTTTTTTCTTTTTTGTTTCCCTAATTGCAACGCCAAATTACTAGACAATGGAAAAATAAAAGAGCGAAAAAGGTGTTCCTCTAACCCCAACTGGCCCTAAGGTTGTCTTTTTCATGCATCTCAAACCACAAGCAATCTTAATATGCTAGGAGAACGATGATCAACAGATATCCATTTCTCTGTGTTTGGGGCAGTACCAGGATCACATATCACATTAACTAGGTCAAACTTTTTTTACAACTTCACCCAAACAATACTAGTAATGTGCTCTTAATGACCTGAGGAGACGGGATATAAAAAAGATCCAACCTCTAGCAACTTCTAATTTTCATGTGTCCACAAACACAATTGCAGTTCCCCAAAACACATCAAAAATCATCAAAGACTCCAAACACAAACCAATACAATTTCAAGATCCCCAAACAATTGAAACAATCTAAGAGAGGCGATTGGGTGATGGAAGAAATGAAGAAAATGAGGGAAAGAAAGGTCCAACCCAACCTTGCGATTAAAAAAGGTGAACTAAGAAGAACAACCCTGACAATGAGATGCGTCCTCCACCCAATTGACTCCTTGCATTAACGGCTTTACAGGAAGTCCAATCTTCTCCAACATCTTGCCACTCTCTCTCTCTCTCTCTCTCTCTCTCTCTAGTTTCTAGTTTCTGCACACCATAGCAATCAAAGATCTCTTAACGCCTCTTCTCTAGTGCCCTCTAGTGAACGACGATTGCCACACCTAAGGCGAGAGACGAATGAGAAGGGAAAGAGAAAGAGAAAAGGGGGGGGGGATTTCTGTTCTCCTCTGCAATCGATCTCCATGGGACACTTTTGTTTTAGTGATTTTTGAGAAAGAGAGGAAATCTGCGAGACAAATTTTAAGGAAGAAAGGAGAACGAAGGGTAAAAGGGTATGGGATTGAAAACGATGTCGTTCGAAACAAGAGGGGTAAAAGAGTAAAAAATCCATGTACGAACACCAAAATGGGCATTACCTTGTATTTCACACTAAATCCGTATAATACAAGTATAGAAACACTTTTTTGGTAAAAATCCCTACCTTATATTGTCACGTCCCCCGAACCCGATTAAAGAAATAACCGGATCCGGAGAGTGAATTTAGGACTAATTAAAAATTTTATCCTTTGGGCCCACGGATCGTAGTCAGCGATGACGATTTAATATTTCAAACCTCATGTGGTACAATAAATGTAGAGCCCAAACAACTCTAGGCATATGGAATCTCAAGCAATTAATATGAATCTCATTAAATTAAATTTTTCAAGAAAGAGTAAACAGGAACTAAGAATTAAGTAATTTATTACATTGGCCATCCCCAATAAACAAGGCCAATCAAAAGAACAGAAGTCAATAATATAAAGGTCCAACGAGAGAAATAATGAATAAAAGAGTAAATCTAATGAATCTCAATATATCTCTCTCGTGCCGGAAGAGATGACGCTACTCTACGTCATCGGCACGCCACTCTCGTGCCTCCTCAGCTGGTTGAAGATCCTCTGGGATCTCCTCACCGGCCTGCTCCTCAAAGTAGAAGTCACATGATGTGTCTGCACACCAAGGAACAGAGTCAACGACATGTTGAGCAATAGATATACAAAGCATAATAAAGACGACATGCATCAAGTGTAGAATAATGACAGGTAAGATCATATGAATACAAGAATGCGAGGTTAGGCATAAAGCGAGATTAATATATAGAAACAATGATAAGAATCCTAGCAACCATCTAACAATAACCACTATCCATGCAAAATGCAAAACAAGAACAAGTAAGAGGGAGACTCCGAGGATGTCCAAAGCCACCTCCCGGGGTACCAGTAACAATCCCCTTGGACTACTGATACCAAAGTCCGGCTCCAGTGGGATCCTAGCTCCCTGTCCTGGGAATAGCAACACGGTCCTAGCCCGCTCTCAGCTATTCAACGCCATGGACTGCCGTCCTACGCCGACTGCCCACCCCGACAACCGAGTAACCGGTTCGTCATTAAATCCCAAACTGCAGATGGCCATGATATGCAAATAATAACCGAGTGGTTCTGACACAAGGACAAACAAGACAAGCAAGTCTGGCTAGTTCCATGTACAAGACAAGATCCTAGGGATTATCTTCTCCAAAATAATACAAGATAAGCATGCCACGTGATAATCCCCTTCCATTACTAGCCAGTCATGTTCATCAAATAAGACACGGTTTCCTAAGGTACACTCTAAGTCAGGTCCAAGTCCTATATTCTATAAGAATTTATGTTTCATAATTGATTACGTGTTTTATGTAAACAAGGAGAATGGTAACAACGGATACAATTTACAAGTCAAAGAGAATTTACTATCCAATCCTAAGCAAGTGGTGTCATCCCTGTATTCCCCGTATTCTAACAGAGTACGTATGTAAATTGGATCAATGATGCTTTTAGGAAAATCCCTTGGTGTACAATCATGTTGAGCATCATTCCATTCAACTCCATATGCATTCGGTTACACTACGTGTAATACACGAATACCTAGACAACCCTTCGAATTCACACCAAGCCACGTGATTCGATTCAATCCCATTTATTGTCATGTGATAGTAAGTTAACGGTTTCCAACATCTAAGTCCCAAGTCCTAGGTTAAACAGTTTCTTTCTCAAATTACAAGAGTCAAATCCTTAATTCAAATGATTACTTCACTTCCCGATCTCCGATCGTGATGAAATCCAGAACCATTGGATTCTATGTCTCGAGGGCTTTCGAACGGTATATTATACGTGAAAATCCAACGGGCGGATTGAAAGTTACAAGCCTTTGAAGTTTCAGTGACCCGGTGCGATCGATCGGCACTGAACACCTCTCAGTTAGTGCACAGTCCGATCGATCGGAC
This sequence comes from Litsea cubeba, assembly GCA_012931725.1. Taxonomy (NCBI): domain Eukaryota; kingdom Viridiplantae; phylum Streptophyta; class Magnoliopsida; order Laurales; family Lauraceae; genus Litsea; species Litsea cubeba. Next base: position 50,900,529 of record CM022944.1, read on the forward strand.
TGTGTGACCGATCGATCGGCACTGGGCACCTCCCAGTTAACTGAGAGTTTTCACAGACCGATCGATCGGACTGTGTGACCGATCGATCGGACTGTGATCGCCCACAGGTTAATTTGGGGACTTTTCACTGTCCGATCGATCGCACTGTGCGACGATCGATCGGACAGCGAACCAGAAGCCCGCAAATGGGTTTCTGCTCCCTTTTTCCTCCGGTCATTCCAAGACAAACCTGCATAAAACGAGCCTCCATGCTCCCCATTCAATCCATACATCACATTCCATTTCATTTAATCAAATTAAGCAAACTCTAATCAACCTAATATCAACATTTATCCAAAACCTAACCTAACATGTAATTTCAATTAAAAATCAGAAAGACTTGGAATTAACGGGAAATCTATCAAGAATCATAACCAGATCAAATGAGACAAACATACATATTTAAAATGCAATGCAGATCTACTTGCCTCAATGTCAGAAGATGAAATAATGGGGTGAAATCTGAGGAGAAGCCTATCTACCGCAAGATCCTCAATCTAACCCAATCAAACACAACCAAACTAGAACTAATGGAAAGAGAAGATCGCGAGGAAGAAATCTAGCGGATCGGATCTTCGAATGGGGATCTTCTGGGCTAGAGTTCCGTGCTTGAGAAAGGAAGAAGAAAAAGATGGCTACGGTTGTTCTTTCATTCGTTGCAGAGAAAGAATGGAATTAGGGTTACACATCGTTTAAGAAGACGATAGAGAGGAAAAAGACCGAATTACCCCTTTAAGTGGGTCCGGAGAAAGAATGGACCACTTGAAATGTTTCTGATCGCCAGATCGCGATGAGTCAAGAGACAAAATTCATCAGAACGACGAGACCTTTCCAACGAACCCAAAAATCACGGCGTTTGGAATATTTCGGAAAAACACTCAATTTTTCCTAAATTGCAAACTACCCCCTACTATGATCAAACGAACTCGGAATCAAACGAAACTTGGCAGATACTATTCTAATGCCAAAAGAAACTCGCTCATGATCTAAACCCACTTAAACATCTAAACTACAAATAAATAAAATAATAATAAATTAAACGGGTCAACGGGCCGAGTATTGGGCCCAACTGACCCAGTAAGGTCACAGACCTTACATATATGATATGAGATTGTAGAGATCTTCGTTGTAAGCCCGTGATAAACACGCTTTACCCCAGTTAAGGGTGTCGCACGGACCAAGTTCTCATTACACTCAAGAATACACAATTGAACTCAAGTTTCTGGAAACATGCTTGTTTTTCTAGAAACATGTATTTTCAAGATACATTTACCATGCTCATATTAAATAAAAAATATGATAATAATATGACATGGTGTTAATCGAAGCTTTCCACCCACATCCCTAGGTAGTGGGGGCGGCCACTTATTTAAGGAGTTCTGGACGGTGGTCCCCTGAACAGATGGGGTTGAATACAGGAGTTGTTTAAGGAGCCTATCTGATCCTCTTTCAACCTCTTCACCTCAATTTAATTCTTTTTCGCAACTAGTTAGGTACCTGTACATAACAAATCACTTTATATAAACAACGAACACCTCAGTGCCCCTCCAAACTACAAAGTCAACTACTTCAAAACTTCATTGAGGGCACGTTTGTGTACACACTCTTTCCGTGGAAAGGGAAAATTATCACGTCAACAAATTCCATAGAAATGGAAACCTTGGAAAATGATTTCCGTAGAATTTAGAAATTTATATTTGGTGAAAAAAAAATTTGTTCGTTGAATTGGTGCTAATGTTGTTTGGTGCGGCTGTGGATTCCTTATAGAAAATGAAATTTTCTTATTTGGTGAAATAATTTTTTGAAGAAAATTAACATAACATGTGGATTATTTATTCAACATTAAATAATAATTTATTTAAAGAAATAAAAAATGAAAGAGTTGTAGAGTTTTGGGTTGAAATGGACAAGAGTGAGGAAAAGGGAGAGAAGTTTTCCGAGGAAATCCATTTCCCATACCCCCCCCCCCATAGGAAACCCATTTCCACAATTATCAAGGAAAATGCTGACGAGGCAGGAAAGCGTTTCATCGGAATTGTTCCGCACCAAACGCCTGAAAAATTGGATTTTCCGTGGAAAACCACATACTTTTCCGCGGAAAAGTGTTACACAAACATACGCTAAAGGCCAGCCTGCAGTAGTTCTTGCAAAAAAAAATGACATTCTTAACAGTCAGATGGACCGTCGAAAGATCATGGTCATTTTCAGGAAACAACAGCACAGGCCCATTGGCAAATTGTAGGAAAAATGACATTTCTTGGCAATCATTTTTTAACCATAGACTTGATCCGTCAGAAACATTTCTGGTTGATTTTTTACAAATTAAGTAAAAAAGACATACCATTCAATGAATGACTGTTTGGAGCAATCATTTTGTTTTTCAAAATAAAATATCTATAGTTATTTTTAAGATTTTACACTTTTTTTTTATAAATAATGCCTGTAGTTTTAAAAATTGTAACCTAGCATAAAAACACGAGAATCTATTATCCATCCAATAAAGAACTCAAGTTAGCTAAAAAAAAAAAATCATTCATCCATTTTAAATCTGAAACATTAAAATAGCTATCAGTAAACAATAGCAAATGTACAAAAACAATGTTCGCTATTATTAATACCACAATCACACACATGAGAGTAAATGCTAAAAATAAAGTCATTTACATAAATCATATGGGTCATTGAATTAGCTAAATATAGTTCTATATGTGGGCCATGAAATGATAACACCTAAACTGAGATCTCCAAAACTCAAATCTTCACCCCAACAACTTTCCGTCAAACTTTGGGATCTCATCTATAACGATCCTATAGCATCCCTCCCTCCGTTGACAAGCCCAATGCACGTCCATGGGCAACGGTAATTTCTTTACGCACATAATGCAACAGCCTACACGAACTTCGGCCGTCTATTTATTTGATTGATTTGTACATGTCTCTTGACGTGGGAAATCATCCCAAGCCTAAAGACCATATTAAAAACCCATTGTGTTAGTATTTCATCAATCAAAATAATTAATTAATTTATGAAATTAACCATGTATGAAGAATCAACTTGTACCTAAGATGAACTCCTATGATGAGTGGAAGACTACACTTGAAGCCCAAATTGGTATAAGTTCCTTTCAACTCATCCATTTCCCTACGTACGCCCATTAGATCCTCTTTCAAGTTTTTCACCTCGATCTGTTTCACTCTTTTTGGTAACCTGTTAGGTACTTGTATAAAAGAAAGCACTTTTATGAACTATAAACACCCCAGTGCCCCTCCACAAGGAAAAAAAAAACTCCAAAGTAGTCGTTTTTGAAAAAAATGGTGGTCTTGACAGTTGGATGGTTAGTCGAAAAAATAGTAGTCGTTTTCTAAAAACCACTTCCCAGGGCCGTCAGTAAATCTTCCTTGATCCGTTAGAAACATTTCCGTTTGTGTAATTTTTATAAATCGAATAAAAAGGACATACCATTAAATTGAACGATTGTTTGGAGAAATCATTTTATTTTTTTAAAAAATATTTTATAATTAACTTTAATTTTTTATTTTATAAAGGAAATCCTGTAATTCTAAAAACTGTAACCTAGCATAAAAAATAAAAGCATCCATTCTCCATCCAATAAAGAAGTCAAGCTAGCTAAAAAATCATCCATTCATTTAAAATTTAAACCATCACAATTAGGGCTGCACAAAAAAATCCGGTACCACCACAAAACCGGATCGAACTGACCGAACCGGGCGGTTCGGATCGGTTTATAGTAGATCGGTTCGGTTAACGGTTTGAAAATCATAAAAACCACTTACATCAGGTCGGTTATCGAATTGAGCCCACGATTAACTGCTTAAATCGATCCGACCGTATACAATAACTTAAGTATTACTTTTTTATTATTTTAGCCTTAGGGTTTCGTTTTTGTGCGCTTGTATTTAGTCCAAACACTCTTTTTGGAGTAGAATTATTTTTTATATGGGTCACTAAAATGTTGGATTTTTATGTTTGCACTAAACATTGGAATAAATACAAAGGACGGGGTATCATTATTTTGAAAGTTTCAATGTCTGATTTTCAAAAAAATAAAATAAAAAACAACGGTTTAGCCGACCGAACCGAACGGTACGTCACGACTAGAAAAAGGACTTTTAGCGGCCGCTAATACTCTTTAGCGACCGCCAAGTACAAGCCGCATAAACTTCGTCGCAAAAGGGTATCAGCGACCGCCATTCAATACATATATTTTTTTAAAAAAATTTGATAACAATGGCGGTCGCTAATAGTTTTTTTTTAAAAAAAAGAAAAAGAAAAAAACTTCTCAAGAGCCGTGAACCACTGAAGTCATAGCCACAATAACAATAAAAATAAAAATAAAAATAAACCATCTGTATCAGAATTGGAACTAAAATAAAAATAGCAAATTTCTAAGTCAACCATGAAAAACTTCTTAACAATTTATAGCTGATGAAGCAGGTCTCAAATTTTCTTCACATGAACATTTAAAAAGCTTAACTTCTTAACACATAATTTTGCATGAATGCCCCAGAGAACTTTTACAACCCCAAAACCAAACAAAGTAACAAACCACAATATATATATATGGAAAAAATAGGGGAGCTGTATTGGCACCACGAAATTTACTCTTCCCACTGCTTAAATAAAAAAAAAGTCCTAAACGACCCCTCCCCCTTTCTTCCTCCTCCTCCTCCCTCATCTTCCCTTCCTCTCCCACCGTCCACCATCCCTCATCCCCCCACAGTCTCCGATGGGGAGGGAGCCCCGGCCGGCAGCTGGCGGCGGAAGCCCCGGCCGACTGGCTGGTCTCCCTCCCCTACTCTTCTTCTCCCTCCCCCTCCCCCTTCCCCTCCCCGCCGGCGACTGGGAGGGGGAGGGGGAGGGGAAGGGAGAAGAAGAGTAGGGGAGGGAAGGAGAGGGAGTGAGAGGGAGGGAGAGGGGGAAGAAGAGTAGGGGCTGCAGCAGGCGGGAACAAGCCCGATCTCCCTCCCCGCCGGCGACTGGGACTAGGACTAGGACTAGGACTGGGAGGGGGAGGGGGAGTAGGGGAGGGAAGAAAAGGAAGGGAGAAGAGAAGGGGAGGGAAGAAGAAAGAGGGAGAGGGGGAGGGAGACCGACCATCCGGCCGGGGCTCCCTCCCCGCCGGCGACTGGGGGTGGGTGCAGATAAGGGAAGAGGCTGGAGGGTGGGAGAGGGAGGGAGGAAGGAGGGAGAAGGGAAGAGAGGGAGGATGGGTAGTTTAGAAAAAAAAATTTATCTTCTACTGCGGTGAGGAGAGAAAAATTTATGTTACCAATAGCACCACTCAAAAAAAATATTCTGTTTACAATGTCCAGCTTGTAGTGAGAATCATGTTTACAAGAAGATTCAATATTCTACCCAACCGTGTCTTCAACTAACTCCCCAAAGCAAAGTACAATGAGTTCACAGAGATTATTGGATAAAGCCACCTGATGACAAGACCCATCCATCAACAATGATCAGTACAAACCAGTTTGCAATGTCCAGCTTAGCAAGCCGCTGGCATAAGTAACACATGCATTGAAAATCTTAAGACAGAAATGCAGAATCACATTGACATAAAAGAACCCCACAGCAAACACAAACCCCAAATGGTCAGGATGTCCAAGCACATCCTTGTGTGAAATGTTAATCACATTGACATAAAGAATAAATTTTAAACAGTGCATGGCCAGCAAAGTAAAACATAACTCCAATCAGCACAAATATCATAAAAAATAAATACAAGGTGAGTAAAGATGGTTTTGGTGGAGGAAAACCAGACCTTGTAAACTCTCTATAATAGAAAGCAATAAAACTCTCTATAATAGAAAGCAATAAAACCTTCTAAAAAAAACTACCTAAAACATTAACGATCAAGAATAGTTATAGAAACCATCTCTAATAAAATACCAACCAACTAGAAGTAACCAACTAAAATATTATAAAGTAAAAAAAGTCAAGAATAGTTCCAAGTTTTCAATAATATTAAAGATCGCTCCAACAAGTTGATGAGTTTATGTAGAAAACCATACATGTAGCGGTTCAGTTGATGCAAAGATGATTGACATATGTAGAAATTCATGTATGAAATGGTTCAGTTGAAGCAAAGATGATTAACATGTAGAATGCCTTGACTGGTCAGCTAACCAACTAAAATATTAAAAGATCTCTCACCTGGACTTCCCCTAGATTAGTCCCTATAGCCAATTGCGTGCCATCCTGTGCCCACTCCACTGAGTACGCACTATGATCTATTCCCAAGTCACACAATTTCGTAACCTGCATTTGTTCCACACAGACATAAATTAACATGTGCTAGCTCAAATGCATCCTGAAAGTTGAAACATAAAAGCAATTCCAATTTATACAAAAATCAATATATTAATAACAAGGAACAGAATTTGAGGTGGAGGAACCAATACACACTAAAACAGAAAAAAGCAATTCAGCTTCTAATTGGTTAAGGGTACTGTTGGGAGAGGCGTGCCACAATGATCCAATGTGCACATGATCCAAGTGAAGCCCACTTGCACACAGATTTGTGCAAATGATAGGCTCAAAGTTGAACCAAAGGAGAGACAACAAAGGCTTGAAGAAGAAAACAAAACAAAACTCTCTAGAGGAGGTGACTTTGGTAATAACATTAGGAGCAAAATGTAGGAAAAGAAAAGAAAAAAAAAAAAAAAGACAAAGTTAGCGTCCATAGCTAGTTCATACAAGGAAGCATGGTGCTAGACCATGGTTACAAAGCCAAGCATGGTGCTAGATCATGTTCTTCCTACTGTAATCACATCAAACAGGTATCATTTTCATGTTCATATGAAGATCTAAAATCCATCCAAATCCATTACTCATCCCTAACCAAAATTCTAAACAAGTAAACTCTCTCTATGTGACATGTATATCATTTTACAACCAGCAGATATATTGACAACCAGCAGTGGCAGAAGCTTTAGCCAATTCAAATCAGCTCATATAACTAGCTCATAAGGAACTTGATCTTGTCAACATATAAGACCCAGAGTCCATCCTAATCGAATGAGCCTTACACACAGAAAGCCCATCCTCTGCATCCACACCGACACAACACATCACCCTAAGCGCCTTAATGTGAGTCAAGTACAGGTCATACCACATTCATAAATGTTGAGAAATTTTACTTAGGTAATCCAAAACCATTCAACATTTACTCCTGAAAATGGTGCTTCCAAATAAACATGGCATGTGTTTCACATGTAAAGTTTACTTTAAGTAAAACTAACAAGCAAAATTTAAATATGCAAATTCCACTTTCATAACACATTTTCACATGTATGAAAAGACAAGGGACCCCTAACCTCCCATAATACTCAGTACTTCTATGTGTCAAGAAAACCCAATTCATGGGAGAAGATCGCTAGGCATTATACAAAAGAAAATAGCTTAAGTGAATTTGCCAAGAATACAACATTGACAAACAAAAACAAGTGCTGTGAAGTTCTGAAAAAGGAAAATGGGCAATGATATTTGCTAAGCTAAACACACACACACCAAAGATTGTATTTTATGCGAAGGAAAAGGCTCACAATGATATTTGCTAAGCTAAGCATACAATGAAGAAAAAGGAAGATGGGCTTCAGATTCAACTTTGGGACAGGAAGCTAGTTTTGAGAAAATAAAATAAAATAAAAAAAGAAGCCAAATAATAAGTTTGATGAAACTTACAATCATTCCAGCATGTGAGCACATGTAAAAATCAAGGTTGCGTGGATGGCACACCTTGTTGTCAACGAAAGTACCTACACAACAATAAAGAAATGGAAAGGAAAACATCCCAAAATTAATGAGGGTTCAAAGTAGATTACCATGAAAACAAATCAGCAATATTAAAAAAATGCAACAAGATCAAAGCACAGTGCTAGAAAGAAAACCTAGAAATTACTCATTGAGTCAACCACCTTCATGAGTTCAAAGGTTTCTTTTTCTTTTTCTTTTTTTAAGTGAAACATGAGTTCAATTAATATGTAAATGACACCCATAAACTAGGGATTTCCAAACCTGCAGAGACTTCCACCTGCCCCCATACCCAACCTAACCTGATCCGTTACAGGCTATGGAATTTGATGCCAAACCTACCCCATAATCCATAAGGCTTCTTGTACACTGTTGAATCCTCTTTGATCTTTGATGTGCACAATGCTACCGTCTTTAAATCCTCTTTGATCTTCATATCCAACTCCATTTTCTCGATCTTTGCATTTGTCTGAGCAATTTTCTTTTCTAACCTGCAGATCAGTGGATAATTAAACTAATAAAGGAGGCAATGATCAAGCACAAACAATGAAGAAAAACTCAGAAGCAATGAGAGTTTTATTACGCTTCAGGTGCCAGGTTCTTCATAATAGCCTTTTAATACTATACATACACAATTTTATGGCCAAACCAGTTACTTGGAAAACCAAGTTCTCGACCATTATGAGAAAATGAAGATGCATAAGCACACAAAATGCATCTTCTGGAGTTACATGCTTATATTTCTTGTAGATTCGCTTGGTTACTATGTTCTTGGATTCATCATTCATCGACATGGCATTGCACATCTCAGTCCGATACTCATCTACCTGGAATGACTCCTATCCCTTGGCAGTGACAGTGGCAGTGACTCAACTGCAACTACACAGTAGGCTGCAACATCAAACCATAACAACTTTCAATGACCACATAAAAGGAAAACATCCCCGATAACCCATTCAAGGTAAACTTATGCTCTTCTGACACCTCCAAATAAACCTAGCTTCTACAAATCAACTTAAGTACAAAAAAATAAAATAAAAATAACAATGGATAAGTTGATAAATCTGCAATACACAAATGATACATATATACATGTACCTGGAATGACTCCTATCCCTTGTCAGTGACAGTGGCAGTGACTCAACTGCAACTACACAGTAGGCTGCAACATCAAACCATAACAACCATCTCTGAATCGTGGGGCCCGAAACAGTGTTGATATGGCCGGTAGTGCTTTCAATGACCACATTAAAGGAAAACATCCCTGATAACCCATTCAAGGTAATAAATCAATAAATACCAAAACACCCACCTGAAAATCAAGAAGAACTTATAAGAGGAATCCTCAACTGCTACAAAATTACAAAAGCAAATAAAAATGTGCAACATCTTTCTTTTCTACTCCCTTCCATACACCTTTTGATAATTAGGATTTACGAAAAGGACGAAAAAAACAATTGACATTCTTTGGTTAGAGTGTGATAAGAAACAAGTTCATAAATTGAATATTTGATTTCTCAGAATGAAATACCACAGATGCTATAATCTTTTGAGCTACATTAGAAAAAAATTCGAAAAGAAAAGGAAAAGAGAAAACAATTGACACCCACCTACTGCACCACCCTGCACACACCCACCCTGCACAGCCCACCTGCTGCACCTCCCTGCACACACCCGGCCACCTGCTGCACCACCCCTGCACACACCCACCCTGCACAGCCCACCTGCTGCACCACCATGCACACAGCCACCATGCATACAAGAAATTAAATCTTTAGGTTGGGATTTTTTGAAGTTCTTTTACAAACTTCTCAAGATCCATGAATATTTTAATTATGATATAATACATCTTATTAGGGTTCCTTAGCCCTATAAAGAAGATGAATGACTTGGCAAAATGAATTTGGAGTCCACAAAAGTGAGAATAAATGTGGTCGATGTATAATGAACATATGGAGCAAGCTTGAAACCAATATGTAATTATGAAATACTATCTTATCATGCCTCACATATCATCTTAACAAATTATACAAGTAGGGGACGTGCAGAATCCAGAAACATTTTTTTTTTTGCCTTCGCTTGGATGTGCCTTACCATTGCAATACACGCTGGTTTGGTACCGGAAGCACCTTGTTGACTTGTCAACTAACTGAAATTTAATCAGCATTACTTGTTTTGTGCAACAAAGTAAGGTCTCTTTTAGTCGAAACTTTTGAGAGCTAATGATATAATTTTATACAGATCACAGAATGTTTGTATTCCATGATTTTTTTTCTGTTATAGCATAATTAGTTCCGGCAAGATCAAATCCAGGACAAACCTCTACGACTCAATCCCAAGACCTGTTCCCCTAGTGGGAAATGCCTAACCAGTGCACTACTTGTGTTGTCAGCATGCTTCTATTCACATGCTTTCTTACACATAGGCAAATGCCAGAAGGTTTTCTTGAGAACTTGCAGTTATGAAAATACTTGAATTCGGGTGTGAGATCTAATAATTTCCATATTTCCCCAATACAAGTTTCCAATGAAGCATAGGTATTTGTAATATCAACTGAATTAGCTTTGTATGAGAAAGTAGCATCCATATATCAAATTGGGAATAAATCACAAAGAGAAAAAATGATCAAACCCACAGGTCATGGCCACTGAGATGTATCCTCGAAAGAGATTTATAGCATATCTTATCAGTTGAAGCCCACATTCATAAAGGATTAGAATTTTAAGTAGTTTTTAGCAGCAGAAAACTACAGGTTCTTATGTGTGTCAGGACTGTTTAGAAATGAAACCTAAGAGATAGTGAGGAAGATTCAACTCAAGTGATTCAAACCACATAATAAACAAGTATGTATTGAAGAAAATTGGTTGTGTAGAAACCTTCTCTGAGAAAAAGCGGATGCCTTTGTCTTGACAGTCAGCTTCATAAGTCTCCCCAAGAAGAGGATTAAATGGCTTGCAGCTTCTTCCTTCAGTAGAAGCATATCCAGATACAGCAAATGCAGCCACGTTAAGAATCCTCATAAGGCTATCATCCTGCAGATTTTTATCAAGCAGGTGAAAATTAAGGGGAAAACTGAAAAATCAATTAGATGGCCACAATGATAATGGAATTTCTTTACATGTGAAAGGCACTGCACTCTGTCAAGCTAACATTAAATAGACAACTCTTTTTTTATTACTATTTTTTATAAGTGATGATACAGAAAAACTTTGTGGCTAAAAAAGAAACTCTTCATTCAATCTTATGCATTTGGATTTTGGCAGTGTAACATGAATAGTAGAACCAAATGCATTTCAAAGAGAAAAAATGTAGAGTGAAATGCATATCCAAGATGTAGACACTAGATTTCATCGGTGAACTACATCGGTAGAAGAGTTAACTGTAATGAGATATAATTCACCTTATGAAAGTCTCAAACCAAACCTCAAACCCATCATCTCATCCAACATTAATCACATTTGCAGATTAATAAATTCAAATTTGTATAATCTTTCTTCTTTAGGCCTATTACAGGTTTTGGGGATGAGTCCAAGGTTAGAGGGGACGTCTTCAATAAAGGGTGGGTTTTGTAATTGGAGAAGGGAGAGGTCCGGTTTGGGTTGGGGCGTTTGTGCAACCTTTTTCTTTGAGTCTTCAGTTAGTGGGTGTTAGTGCCATATTTAGTAGATTTATTTATTGATTCGGTTGTAATCACTCTGTAATTCCTCAATTGTAGAAATGTAATACTATATGATGATGCCAAAATGCGATATTTCGGACACCACCGGTCAAGTAATTAATGCGAGTGCAATAAATGAAGAGAGAGAGAATTATAGTGGTTCGATCAAGAATGACCTACGTCCACTTGCAAATGAGAGATTCTCTGATTTTCAAGATGGTTACAGGTGAGACAGAGGGAAGAGATTGAATTTAAAAATTGATCCTGTCCTTCATGGATTGAGGGACCAGCCCTTTATAATCGTCCCCTAACAGATGGGGACGACGCTTCAGCGATCGTGGCGGAGTCGGTTTGACTGCCTGCACGACTTGAACTGCCCTCAATGGACGCCCACGACTTGACGGTTCCCCTGCGACCGGGTAAAGGGAGTTTAGAGGGTGACCGCTTTGTAGGATGACGTGGCTGCACTTGGATTCTTCATGGGTTTGGATCCGGATTCACCGCGGACTGGGTTGTCTGGACCCGACCCATTAACCTGGACCGGGTCACTTGGACCTGACTCGTCATTTGCCCCTCAAGGCCCCGCGCTCCAAAGAAGTTTGAAAGGGGGGCATTGAAACTGTCCGGTCCCTTTTTCCCTCCAAGAAAAATATTATCTGCACTGCGAATCTCCTCTTTTCTCTGTGTGGATAACAATGAGAGAGTCCTCAAAGCTTTCCTCACTCCTCTAGGTTTTGTTTTTTTTTTTTATCAAACCCCCTCTCAAGTGTATAAAGAGAAGAAAATAGTGAAGAGAAAAACCAAGTCTCATATTCTCTGTCATTGCCTCTGAGAAGAGAACTCCGATGGGTAACGAAGATGAGAAGATAGCTGGGGGTGAAAAGTTTGCGGCGGCTCACGAAGGAGAAAAGCAAACGGCCGGCGGCCGGAAGTTGCCGACGACGGGCGTCCCGCCCACACCACTGGGCGCCCAAGACAGCGCCCAGGTGATGCACTCAGGGAAGGAGGCGCCATGGAGGGTCTCGGCAGCGGGCGCCCCACTCAGGCAAGGGGGCGCCCTTGCTGGCTCAACCCCGCAGCAGCAGGTGGGGGGCGCCCCGGTGGCGGGCGCCCCAACCAGGCGCGTCAATGCCGTCGGGCCGTCGTCGCCGCAGAAGCAGGGGGGCGCCCCGGTGGCGGGCGCCCCAGCCGTGAGCAGCAGCGCCTCGTCGCAGCAGAAGGGGGGCGCCCCGGTGGCGGGCGCCCCAGTGGCGAGCAGCAGCGCCTCGTCGCAGCAGAAGGGGGGCGCCCCGGTGGCGGGCGCCCCAGTGGCGAGCAGCAGCGCCTCGTCGCAGCAGAAGGGGGGCGCCCCGGTGGCGGGCGCCCAGTGGCGAGCAGCAGCGCCTCGTCGCAGCAGAAGGGGGGCGCCCCGGTGGCGGGCGCCCCAGTGGCGAGCAGCAGCGCCTCGTCGCAGCAGAAGGGGGGCGCCCCGGTGGCGGGCGCCCCAGTGGCGAGCAGCAGCGCCTCGTCGCAGCAGAAGGGGGGCGCCCCGGGGGCGGGCGCCCCAGCCAGGAGTGGCGATGCGCAGTTTTCCTTGTCGCCGAAGCAGGGGGGCGCCCCGGGGGCGGGCGCCCTTGCTGGTTTCTCCTCACCACAGATGATGGTGGCGCCTGCCCAGGCAGTGCAGGCGAGGGCGCCGGGCGTCCAGGTGGCGCCGGCGACTGCGCGGGGCGTCCAGGCGACGCAGGGTAGGGTGCCGACCTCTGGTACCTCAGTGATGAAGCCGCAGCAGACGTGGGGGCTCACCCCGGGCTTTCTGATGACGCAGCAGCAAGTGGGAACACTTGCAGGGGCTGAGAGCACGAGGCAACAGGCCAGTGGTCCAAGCGGTGTGGGCGTCCAGGGTAGGCATGAGGAAGATTCGAGCACTCTAACCGAGAAATTAAGAGCTGAAAATGACGGTAAGCTAGATGCGGGTACTCAGGGCGAGGAAGATGGAGACGCTATACTTCGTTTTGGTCGAAAAAGATATCAGGGAAAAGTTATGGCTGAGGACGACAGATCCAAGGTGAGCTTTGTGTTTAGCGTACTTACTTCTGACGCTGATATTCGCAAGATTGTTGCCTCCTACCATATTCCTCCCACCGCCTTGTGTCGACGCCCTGAAACAGATGAGCCTGCAAAAAACAACTCCTCAGGTGAAATTGTCATTTACGAGGAGATGCTTGAGGCGGGGTTGAGGTTTCCCATGCCTTCTCCCGTTTGTCGCATTCTGCACTATTTCTCGTTGACTCCTGGGCGTCTGGCGCCCAATGGTTGGAGGGTTTTGCTGGGCTTTCTCGAATTATGGAAAAGGGTACACTGCGAGGATGCTTCCCCTGCAGAATTCCATGCTGTTTACAACTTAACCGAGTCTCGGGTCCCTAATCAGGGATGGTATTACCTTGCACCTAAGAAAGGCAGGTTACTCACGGGACTGCCCTCCAACTGCCATGAGTGGAAATCACGCTTCTTTTTTATAGGCGGAGAGTGGGCCTCTGAAAGTGATCGGGCTTTGGTGCCCGTACAGTGGACCGACGCAAGAAGACCTGGTACTTGACTGACTGCGATTGCCCCATTCCTTCTCATGTATATGTATGCACACATTTTTTTTTTTTTTATATATATATACTCACGTACTCAATGTTGTCTTGCAGAGTCCCCAGTGCTTTCAAAGGATGACGAGTACAAATTACAGGTAGTAAGAGCTCATCCGAACAAGGACTTGGGAGATCTTCTTCCAAAAGGGAGCAGCAGGACTGGTGAATCTTCCAAGAGGAAGTCTTCCAAGAGGAAGTCTGCGGTCGGGGTAGCGGTATACAAAGAGGAGATTGGGTCTCGCTTCGCTAGCAGGAGTACCCCTAATCCTAAGATAGCGAGGGTAGATCATGCCTCCTCGGTGTCTCGTGCGCAACCGGATCAGGTAGTACTCCCCGTCGTGTCTCCACAGCTAGAGACTCCCTCGGCCCCGATCGTTACTCCTGCGTCTTCTTCACGGTCTACGCCTTCTGCCCCTCCTTCGTGCCTCCCACGCGCGGGGACTTCAACAGTACTTGGTAATCCGCCAACGATCCGAGACAGGCTAGGGAGATTTGTGTATCCCCCCGAGGTTTCTCGGATTGGTGCTTTGGGCGTCGAGGAGATAGTAGACACATTCCTAGAAGGTCTGGCTCAGGTAAAGGTCTATCTTCTCATTTCTCAAGACTTTCATTTTTCGCATTTGTACTCCCATTTTCATTTGCTGTTCATGGTTTCAGGCTTCCAATGCGTCAATCTGTTTGATGTCGAGGACTCGAGCCCATGCTCATCTGAAACAGGAGAATATGAGCATACATAAGGAGCTTTCCGCTGCTGAAAGGAGGATTATTGCTTCCGAAGCGGATCGCGTGGCGGCCCGCGGGAGGGTGTCTAGGTTGGAGAGCGAGCTTTCAGCAGCCCGTGAAAAGGCGGCAAGGCAAGACACTGAACTCTCGTCCGTTCACGAAAGAGCGGCTAAGTTTGAGGTTGAGTTCTCGGCGGCCTATGAGAGGGCGACCAAGTCAGAGGCTGAGCTCTTAGCAGCCCGCGAGAGGGCGGCCAAGGCAGAGGCTGAGCTCTCAGCAGCCCGCGAGAGGGCGGCCAAGGCAGAGGCTGAGCTCTCAGCAGCCCGCGAGAGGGCGGCCAAGGCAGAGGCTGAGCTTTCAGCGGCCCGCGAGAGGGCGGCCAAGTCAGAGGCTGAGCTTTCAGCGGCCCGCGGGAGGGCGGCCAAGTCAGAGGCTGTCTTGGCGGCAGAGATAAGGGCGGTGCAAGACAGAGCTTTTCGAGCTGAGGAGAGGGCTGCCCTGGCCGATAAGAGGGCTCTCCAGGCTGAGGAGAAGACTATTCAGGCTGAGAACGATTTGGAAGATGGCCTTGCGGATGCTGACAAGAGTCTAAAGATTGGCCTAGCCGACGCCTTTATTGATGGCTATGAGGAACTTCGCGGGCAGATTTCTACTGCCTTCCCCGACATTGATTTTTCAGGCTTTGTGCCGTCTGCGGCGCTTGATACCGGCCATGGGAGCTCTGATGATTCTGAGGGAGATGATGATGCTGAAGACGAGGGGGATAGTGGTGAGGGTGATTAGGGGCAGGGTGATTTGCTGTATATATTTGTTTTTTTTTGAATAGCCTGACTCTTGAAGAGGCAATTAGTAGCCTAACTTTGGAAATATAAATGCACTTTGATTTTTCACAAAATGTAACGCTTTATTCATGCCATTAAAAAAAAAAAACAATATATACATTAAAAAGAAAACAATAAATCAGCACGAGCCCCACGCCCTACTTGCTTTGACCCCTTAGAACATCATTGATAGTACCTCTTCAAATGCTCCGCATTCCATGGATGGAGTAGGACCTTTCCTTCTGCACTACGGATTTTGTAGGTGCCCGGCCTTACTACTTCTGTTATGACGTATGGTCCTTCCCAGTTTGGCCCTAGCTTTCCTTCCCGAGAGTCCTTTGTGGCGAGGATTACCTTTTTTAGCACTAGGTCTCCTGCTTGGAAAGAACGAGGCTTCACCCTCGAATTGTAATACCTTGTCATTCGCCGCTTATATTCTGCATTGCGGACCGCGGCCATCTCCCTTGCCTCCTCTAACAAATCGAGGTTGATGCGGAGTCCTTCCTCATTGGTGGCGGGGTCATGAAGTTCAACCCGTGAAGAGTGCATCCCTATTTCGACTGGGATGACTGCCTCAGTGCCGAAAGCTAAAGAGAAAGGAGTCTCGCCAGTGGAAGCTCTCGGTGTAGTTCGATATGCCCATAACACCCCTGGGAGCTCGTCCGCCCAAAGGCCCTTTGCTTTTTCGAGCCTTGTCTTCAGGTTTCGAAGCACCGTCCGCACCATGACTTCTGCCTGCCCATTTGCTTGTGGGTGTGCAGGACTAGAATGTGGCTGCTTTATATGGAGGTTGGAGCAGAAAGTATTGAAGAGCTTGTTGTCAAATTGCTTACCGTTATCACTGACGATGGCATTGGGGACCCCAAAGCGACAAACTATGTTTTTCCAGACGAAATCTTGGATCTTTGAGTCTGTTATTCTTGCTAAGGATTCAGCCTCCGCCCATTTTGTGAAATAGTCGATGGCAACGACCACAAACTTGCATTGTCCTCTGCTTAACGGCAGTGGGCCCAGGATATCGATACCCCACTTGGAGAATGGCCACGGGCTTATAATTGAAGTTAGCTCCTCTGGTGGCTGCCTCGGTACAGTGGCAAAGCGCTGACATTTGTCGCATTTTTTGGTGAATTCTTTGGCGTCCTTCACCATGGTAGGCCAAAAGAATCCCTGCCTTAATGTTTTGTGGGCGAGGGAGCGTCCTCCAGAGTGGTTCCCACAAATTCCTTCGTGAATTTCACGAAGGGCATAATCAGCTTCTTCAGGTGAGAGGCAGCGCAACAATGGTAAGCAGAAGCCTTTCTTGTATAGCGCATCCTGCAGGAGAGTAAACTTGGAAGCCCTCATTCTGAGCTTTCTCGCCTGGATGGGGTCTTCTGGCTCCGTGCCCCCTTGGAAGAAAGCTCTTATTGGAGTCATCCAATTTGCTTCGTCCGCTGCACAGTGGACGTCTGCCACATTCAACTTGCTCGGCTGTAATTGGTGCCCAATGAGTGTTGGTTCGGCGGAGGAGACCTTCAATGATGAGGCGAGTCTGGCGAGCGCGTCTGCAGCGACATTTTCCCCTCTTGGGATGTGAGAGATCAGGAAAGATTGGAAACGTTGGATCAGTCGTTTCACCATGCTGAGATAATCTTGCATTCTTGCTTCCTTCGCCTCAAACTCTCCATTCACTTGATTGACCACCAGTTGGGAATCACTGAAAGCAAGAAGGGACTGGGCGCCCATTTCGATAGCCAATCTTAGGCCAGAGAGGAGGGCCTCATATTCCGCTTCGTTGTTAGAGGCAACGAAGTGGAGCTTCACAGCATACTTGATGGGCGTACCATCAGGGCTAATTAAGATGAAACCTGCCCCGCTTCCTTCGCTGGTTGCCGAACCATCAACATATAACTCCCATGTAGGGTTTGGCGAGAGAACTGGACTACCTGGCTGAGGTTGGACCGGGGGTTCTCTGTCATCAAGTGTTGGGGTCCCACCTGATAGGGCATCCTGGGCTCCCGAATGGAGTTGTACTTTCAAGGGGTCATGGGCGCCCGAAAGGAGTTGGGCTCCCAAAGGGCCCTGGGCGCCCAGGGAGGGAGTATCCTGGCCTTGGGCGCCCGGGAGGGAGGGATTCTCCTTGCCTTGGGCGCCCGGGGTGAGAGTTTCGTGGGCGCCCAGGGAGGGAGATGTTCCCTCGGCGCCCGGGGTAATGCCATGGAGAGGAAGCTGGGATCCCTGATCCTCCTGGGAGTCTCCTGTGTGTGGTGGATCAATTTGTGCATCTTTGGTGCATGATGGTAAGAGAGTGGCAGATTTGGTTACCTCGTCCGAGGGTGTGAGCTCAGCTACAAAGTCGGCCAAGGCTTGTGCTTTGATAGCTGCCCTTGGTTGATAATGGACATCAAACTCGCCCAGCTCTACCGCCCACTTGACTAGTCTCCCAGAAACATCCGGATTTCCCAGTACTCTTTTCAAAGGCTGATCAGTGACTACAATTACCGTATGGCCTTGAAAGTAATGCCGTAGTCGCCTGGCGGTCGAGATGAGGGCGAGCGCCAGCTTTTCCAACTCCGAATATCTGGATTCTGCCCCCCGATATGCTCTGCTGACATAATAGATGGGTTTCTGAACCCCATCTTGATTTCTGATAAGAACAGAGCTAACTGCCGAAGGCGAAGCAGATAGATATAAGTATAACACCTCGCCAGGTGTAGCATGAGAGAGGAGAGGGGGGGTGACCAAGTAGGCTTTAAGCTTCTGGAATGCCTCCTCAGCCTCGGGTCCCCACTCAAAAGCTTTCCGGAGAATTTTGAAAAAGGGTAGGCACTTATCTGCAGACTTGGAAACAAATCTGTTCAGTGCCGCAACTCTTCCGTTGAGGCGTTGTAGCTCCTTGGTGGAAGTGGGCGACCTCATGTCGAGTATGGCTTTGATTTTGTCGGGGTTTGCCTCAATTCCCCGTTGGTTCACCATAAAGCCCAAGAACTTTCCCGATCCAACGCCGAAAGCACACTTCTCAGGGATTTAGCTTCATGCGATAGAGCTTAAGGACATCGAAAGTCTCTTGCAGATGATCAATGTGATCTGCAGAGCCGAGACTCTTTACCAACATGTCGTCGACATAGACCTCCATGGTTCGCCCAATCTGAGAGTGAAACATCTTGTTTACTAGGCGTTGGTAGGTCGCACCTGCATTTTTCAACCCGAAGGGCATGACCCTGTAGCAATAGGTCCCATTCGGGGTGATGAAAGACGTCTTCTCCTGATCAGGGGGGTGCATGCTGATCTGATTGTATCCGGAGTAGGCATCCAAGAAAGAGAGCAGCTCATGCCCTGCAGTGGCGTCGATGAGGAGATCTATCCTTGGTAATGGATAGCTGTCCTTCGGACATGCCTTGTTAAGTTCCGTGAAATCGACGCACAGGCGCCATTTCCCGCTCGCCTTTGTCACCATCACGACATTTGAGAGCCATTCAGGATATGCTACCTCCCTGACTGCCCCACTCTCTATTAGCTTCTCGACCTCCCCGTGCATTGCTTGGGCCCTTTCAGCGGAGGCACCCCTTAGCTTTTGTCGGACGGGCTTGTGGCATTGGTCGACATTGAGGCGGTGAGTTACGACTTCGGGATCAACCCCCTCTAGATCCGCATGTGACCATGCGAAGATGTCCATGTTACTTCTCAGGAAATTTGTCAGCTTGACAATCAGATCTTCAGAGAGAGAAGAGCCAATGTATGCTCTTCTGTTAGGGAAATCTTCATCCAAGACCAC
This sequence comes from Litsea cubeba, assembly GCA_012931725.1. Classification (NCBI taxonomy): domain Eukaryota; kingdom Viridiplantae; phylum Streptophyta; class Magnoliopsida; order Laurales; family Lauraceae; genus Litsea; species Litsea cubeba. Next base: position 50,919,916 of record CM022944.1, read on the forward strand.
AGGGGTGAGTGCTTCAACTGGTTCTCCCCTCTCTGTAGTGGCCTCGTCTCTCGGGTCCAAGACTTCAACTTGCAACGCCTCCTGCGTTTTCTTGAACTTCATCGAGGAGACGTAGCATGCTCTAGCTGCTACTTGATCTCCCCTTACCTCCCCGACTCCGTTCGGGGTTGGAAAGCGGAGGATAAGATGGTAAGTGGAGGGGACGGCTCTTAACGCATTAAGAGTAGGTCGTCCCAGTATGATATTATATGCAGAGGGGCAATCTATTACCAAGAAGTTGACCATTGTAGTGGAACTTCGAGGTGCTGCCCCAGCAGTGACTGGCAATGTGATTGCCCCTAGGGGATATACTTTTTCCCCTGAAAAGCCAATGAGGGGAATTTGACTGATTGCAGTCTTTCCCGGCCCAGTTTCAGCTTATCCAAAGCTTCTACAAATAAAATGTCTGCAGAGCTACCGCTATCAACCAAAATTCTGTGTACCTGAAAATTGGCGACGGTTAGAGTGAGCACCAAAGGATCGTCATGGGGGCGCTGTATTCCTTCTAAATCCTTATCTGAAAAGGATATGACTTCATCAGCTTCGTGCCTTGGCGCCTTGGATGGTCGTGGCTCCTCAGGATGCCTTGCTTTTCTGGCATGAGCCTTCATGGCAGAGAACGACTCTGCCATTCCTCCTGAGATGGTTCGGATTTCTCCGATGGGTTGCTGGTCTTCCGGAATACGAGGTGGTGGCGGTGGAAGTGCTTGCCCCCTACCCGCAATGTATTGGCGCAGGTGGCCATGCTGGATGAGGTCCTCAATCTGGCGCTTGAGTTCATAACAATTGTCAGTATCATGGCCATGGTCACGATGGAAGCGACAGTACTTGTTTGGGTTCCTCTTATTTGGAGGAGACTTCATCTTCCCTGGCCATTTTATGGCGGGGTCATCTTGTATTTGAAACAAGATGTGCTCTACCGTAGCTGTGAGGGGGGTGAACACTTGCCTTTCTCTTAGAGGGGCGGGACCGAGTCGGTCTCTAGCAGGTATCCTTTCTGTCCTGCTCCGTTTATTGCTTGTTTCCCTCTTTTCGTCTCTTTCACGCTCCTTCCCTTTGTCTGCAGGTCTGGATGACTCTCCTCGCCTGGCTCTTGTGATGTCCTCTGCATTCATGTACTTCTGCGCTTTTGCCAGTAATTCCGGGAAGCTTTTTGGCGGGCGCTTCATCACAGAAAAGAGGAAACTCGAGGAGCGAAGGCCGCCCAGAAAGGCTGTCATGGACACCTTGTCGTCGGGCTCCTCAACTTGAAGTACCTCCTCGTTAAAACGAGTGAGGTAGCTCCTGAGGCTCTCGTTCTTGTCCTGCTTTATGCTAAGCAGGTGTGTGGCTGGCTTCTGATGTCGGCGCCCACCAATGAAGTGAGAGACAAAGGACTTGCTTAACTCCCCAAAGGTAGCTATGGATGCTGGGGGGAGATTGGCGAACCATTGCCCGCGCGGAGCCCTTCAACGTGGTTGGGAACGCTCTGCACATGATCTGGTCGGGTACATTGTGCAGCTGCATCCTGCTTTGTAGGTCTCCAGATGGTCCAATGGATCCCTCCTTCCATCAAATGTCTCCATGGCCGGCATTTTGAATCTTCGGGGGAGTGGGTGGCCTACCACGTCGGGCTCAAATGGTGTATCCGTCCGCCCGACAAGGTAATCCACTGTCTCTGGTGCTTGGGCCTTCATGGCGTTGAAGACATCGCCAAGTTGATTCTGCATCTCCTTGATTTTCTCCTCCCAATGATTATGAGGTTCTCTAGAAGGACCAGGGAGATAACTCTCGTCCCCTACACTGTTATTCTCACTTTCCTCCTCTTGGAAGTGAGGATCTACATCATAGGACCCACCGAACTGGGCTCCACTTGGAGGAGGTGGAGGTACCGCATGGTAGGCGTGGCCTTGAGAATCAACCAAAAGTACCCCGGGAGGGGGGTCTAATGGAGCGCCAGCAGAGACGTCCTGAGCGCGATGGAGACGGGTGCCTCTGGGAACCCCACGCCCCTGGGCGCCATAAGGATGGGCGCCAGATGATGCATCGTGGGTTGGGCGCCCCTGGCAGCCCCTCTCCCCTGGGCGCCATGTGTGTGGGCGCCCGGGAGAGGTGCTGTAGGCTGGGCGCCCATGAGGCTCTTGCCTCCATGTGGATGGGCGCCCAGGTGATGGCGAAGTGCTTCATTCCGCGAGGCGGCGGGGCCTCTTGGGTGTGTCGTCTCCGGAATTCCATCCAACTGCGCTCCTCCTTGCCCCGCGAGCATGAGTTGGAGGATTTGCTGGTTCTGAGCCACCAGCTGCTGCATTGTCTCCATCATTTGCTGAGGAGAGGGAGCGGGAGTAGTAGTAGTTGAGATAGGATTACTTGGCGGAGGTGCAGTGTCTCCCCGCCTGGGAGAGTTTTGCTGTCTTGAAGGTCCTGGACCTCCAGCGTGGAGAGAGCTGTCCTCTTGTCTCCCTGACCTCGTACTGATCACCATGACTCTTTGAATATTTGAAATTTCTCTTTCCCACAGACGGCGCCAAACTGATGATGCCAAAATGCGATATTTCGGACACCACCGGTCAAGTAATTAATGCGAGTGCAATAAATGAAGAGAGAGAGAATTATAGTGGTTCGATCAAGAATGACCTACGTCCACTTGCAAATGAGAGATTCTCTGATTTTCAAGATGGTTACAGGTGAGACAGAGGGAAGAGATTGAATTTAAAAATTGATCCTGTCCTTCATGGATTGAGGGACCAGCCCTTTATAATCGTCCCCTAACAGATGGGGACGACGCTTCAGCGATCGTGGCGGAGTCGGTTTGACTGCCTGCACGACTTGAACTGCCCTCAATGGACGCCCACGACTTGACGGTTCCCCTGCGACCGGGGTAAAGGGAGTTTAGAGGGTGACCGCTTTGTAGGATGACGTGGCTGCACTTGGATTCTTCATGGGTTTGGATCCGGATTCACCGCGGACTGGGTTGTCTGGACCCGACCCATTAACCTGGACCGGGTCACTTGGACCTGACTCGTCACTATACAACTAACTCAAATCTGAAAATGGAATGAACAAAAACTGCAAATCAGTGGATCACAACTAGTTTTAATATGGAAAGCATCCGATCTAAACTTCTTGAATATGAAGAGGCCCGGAAAGCTTACCTTTTTGCCCCATTCATATGCTCGGTCAAGAAGGAAAGAGTATTCCAGATCTTCAAAGCACTTTTGTAAAGAAGACATAGGCTCATTAAAGTAAACAGGAAGGTAGACTTTGGTGAGATCCTTCCCAATGTTATCTTTAATCATAGACCAGAGGCTGATTCCTTTCTCCTTTTCAACTAGATCAGGAGATCTTTTACGACGCTGGACATAAGGATAAGTAAATCCAACAGATTTCATGGAAGCATCACCACCATTGTCATAAAAATCGTCGTCATCAGAATCAAATGATGATCTCTGATAATCAGACCCACGACAAGAAATCCCGTGTATCAAAAAAGGCATGATCCTCATCATCTGTTTCTTCCTCTGCAGCATCATGCCTTTCATTGTCATCATCAGATTCAGAGTTCCTCTCGGCCAAATGAGTATTCCGCGCGGGTGGCCTTCTTCCCAGAGTTCCACGTGAATGGGGTGCTGCCTCAATAATGGGTTCTGTGACTGGAGATGATGATGGCTGCCTGAGGGTGGAGAGGGCTGGAAAGGGCGATGGAGAGGGGATGAAGATGGTGATGATGTGGATCTGGGGTGGTCGGTGTGCACAGAGATGGCGATGGGCGTGGGCGCTGTTGCGATGGGGGTACCAAATTCGAGAGGGAGACGCTGCGACGGGGAGGGATCCGAGCGCGAGAGAGAGGGAGATCGTCGATTTCTGCAAGAGAGAGGGATAGGGAGAGGAAGAGGGAGGGAGAGAGAGAACCGGCGGTGGCAGCTCCGGCGCAACAGATAGTCAGGCGATGGCGTGGCTGGTGCGGCGAGAGGACAGAGCGCGGGAGCGATTTCTGCGATAGAGAGGGAGAGGGAGAGGGAGAGGGAGGGAGAGAGAGAACCGGCGCAAGAGAAGATGGAGAGGGAAAGGGCGGAGCGCGGGAGCAGGGGAAAAAAAAGAGGGAAGGGAAAACTGAAGAAAAAATGAGTTCATGCCGGGTGCCTTATAAAAGGGTTTTACTAATAAGCCTATTTGCGACCGCAGTAAGCGGCCGCCCGCTTTCTGCTGCGCCAAAATCCATATTTCGAACCAAACCACCCATGTGTAGCCCTAATCACAATAGTTATCATAAGCAATAGCAAATTTACAAAAACAACATGTTTGCTATTATTAATACCACTGTCGCGAACAAGAGAGTAACAAATAAAGTCATTTACATAAATCATATGGGTAATGAAATTAGACAAATATGGTTCTATATATGGGCCATGAAATGATATCACTCAAAAAGAGATCCCCAAAAGTCAAGTCTTTAGCCCAACATCTGTAGCTATCCTATAGCACCCCTTCTCGTCGGTCAACAAGCCCAATCCACGTCCACGAGCAACGATAATTTTGTTACACACATAATGCAACAGTCTACATGAAACCCCGTCTGTCCGCGTGTTTAGTTAATTTGTACATGTCTCTTGACATGGGAAATCATCATGAGACTAAAAACAAAGTTAAAAATCCATTCTGTTATTATTTCATCAATTGAAATAATTAATTAATATATTGAATCAATTAGGTATGAAAAATTAATATACCTTAGATGAACTCCCATGATAAGTGGAAGACCTCCTGTACCACCTTGGCAAGTGTATGTTTCAACTCATCCATTTCCCTCTGTAGTCCCATATGATCCTTTTTCAGACTTTTCACCTCAGTTGAGAATTCTTTTTGGTAATCTTTTAGGTACCTGTACAAAGAAAACCACTTTATATAAACAATAAATACCCTATTAGTGCCACTCCACGCATAAAAAACTCCATTAAACGGCTGCCGAAGACAAATATTTTAAAAGAAAAAACGACTGTCTTAACTCTTAATCAAAAAAATCGTAGTCGCTTTCTGAAAATGACTGCCCGGGGCGTCGACAAATCATCGGAAAAACGATAGTCCGGGGCAGTCATTTTTTAAGGACGAACCAGATCCGTCGGAAGCATTTTTGGTATACATCTTTTTATAATTCAAATTAAAACGACTTACCATTAGATGAATGATTGTTTAGTGCAGTTGTTTTATTTTTATTAAAATATTTTAAATTAATTTTAAAATTTATTATTTTTAAAATGAAATCTAGTGCTTTTAAAAGTTGTAACCTAGCATAAAATGTACAAGCATCCATCCTCCATTCAATAAAGAACTCAACCTAGCTAAAAGATCATTCATTCATTTAAAATTTGAACCTTCAAAATAGCTATAATAAACAATAATTTGTTTACAAATATCCATGTTCGCTATTATTAATACCACAGTCGCTCACATGAGAGCACATAGGAACGACAAATAAAGTCAATTACATAAATCATATCAGTCTAGAAATTAGCCAAATGCAGTCTCTATACAATTGATATCACCCACAGAGAGATGGGAAAGTCCACTCGGCCCGAAGCTTATGCCCGGGCCGTGGCACGGTCCTCAAGGGGGACCGTTGGATCCCAACGCCAGCTGGGATCCAACGGTCCCCCACGGCCCGGGCATAAGTTCGGGCCGTGTAGCACGATTGCAGAGAGATCCCAAAAAGTCAAATCTTCACACCAACAATGGTACGTTAAACTTCGGGTTCTTTTCTACAGCGATCCTATAGCATCTCTCCTCAGTCGACCATCCAAATGCACGTCCATGGGCAACGGTAGTTTCTTTACGCGCGCATGTAATGCAACAACCTTTAGGAACCCTGGGCTGTCTGTGTTTGGTTGATTTGAACATGCCTCTTGACTTGGAGAATCATCCTGAGCCTACAACATTAGAAATGGATGGTGTTATTATTTCATCAATCGAAATAATTAATTAATTTATTGAATCCACCATGTATGAAAAATCAACTTGTATCTAAGATGAACTCCTATGATAAGTGGAAGACTACACTTGTGTCCCACTTTGGTAAGAGTTTTTCCCATCCCATCCATTTCCCTACATAGACCAATCTGATCCTCTTTCTACTTCTTCAACTCAGTTTGATTCTTGGGGATTTGACATATTGGCCCCTGCTAGACCCTGATGTCCCAATTCCATGACTCATACTTAGCTAATGTCACCAGAGTCGTTTGACTCTGGTCTCCCTTTTTTTTTTTTTTACTTTTTTGCCCCAGGATCCCATGATATCATGGGATCCAAATGTAAAAAGTAAAAAACAGAGCATACGTTTAAAAACCCCTTTTCACTTTTGACCTTCCCCTTTCACCTATTTCGTTTTTCACCTTCCCCTACCTCTGCAACGAACGGCAACCAGAACCCAAATGGGTTCTTCTTCTCCGGTCAACAGATTTGGCGTCGACGAGAACGGCGGAAGCAGTCTGATTCGTCTTCCTTGTCTCTAACTGGCAGCGACCCTTGGCCAGTCTTCTTTCCTTCTCCAGCTACAGCAAGAACCAAGAAGACTCATTTCTCTCTTCGTAAAAGAGGCACGATTTGTAATGTGAAATTTCTGTTGCTGTAATTGGATTCTTTTTCTTATAGTTTTTCTCTTTTGTGTTGATGTTTGGGAAATGGGTTTTCTGTTTGGAAATGGGTTTTCATGTTTATTTATGATGAGAGAGCTATGTCAGGGATTGGGTTCTTTTTCCTTGTCATTTTCTTCTAGGTTGGGTGTGCAAAAAGGATTTTCTCATTGTGTTTTGGATGGGAAAGAGATGGGTTCGAACTCTTGGATGATGTCAGAGATGGGTTTGCTATTTTAAATGTGTTCGTTTGACTCTGGAAGATGAAAATGTACATGAGTTCTTTTTTATTTGATGGTGATGTCTGCTTTTGTTTGATTCGTTAACTGAAAAATCTTTGCTTCATTTTGATCAATGCAGACAAACCCTTTCTGTGTAAAGGAAGACTAGCATTGGGGAGTAACCCAGTCTTGAAGAGGATTAGAAGAGAAAAAAAAAGGTTGACCGTCCAGTTCTGTTGTTCCATTTTCTTTTTGTCTCTTCTCTCCTGAGTGCAATCCACATCACCGGCAGCTTCCATTGTATCCCTCGCCAACTGGCCCCATTGGTCTCCTGTAGTGTAAGGTATATGCCTTTTTCTGATCCATTTCTTTATCAATTGGGTTATGTTCTGTAATGGTAGTTGGTGTGTTGGGGCCTAACTGTGGGAGAAATCGTAGTAGTTAATTGTTGGCCCTTTTGTTTGTCTGGATCAGTTGTGTGGATGCTTGTGGAAACAGTTAGGATCTTTGAAGACCTTTTAATTGTTGCCTTATTTAATTTAATTCTTAGTTATTAAGGATTATGAAATACTTTAGAGGTCATTCGTATTTTATGCATCTTCACGTAAATGTAATTTACATATGTAAAAAGGTTATTCTTACAAGGTACCTAGTCGAGTTGACATTTAACGTATAACAATACTTGATCTGCTATCAGTAGGGAAGTATTGCAATGTAGTGTATTGCTTCAGCTTCTCATTTGTAACAAATAAGTTGGCTTTAACACCATAGATGACCTGATTATCAGGAATCCAATCAATAAAAGACATCGTCTCTGAACTTGTACATACCTCCACAATCAATGCTTACAAGACCTGCAAAAGGAACATTAGAGTTCCATATTTGTACATTTCAATTTGTTGTAAATATGATTTAGTTACAAGCTAAGCATATGGATCAAGTACTAAATCATGAAAGAGAATGGCAGCAATAATATTGTCAGTGAACATGATTTCCTCGCAATTAGCAGAATGTAATGCCATAAAACTGAGTACTAGTTAGTGATTCATAAAAATCAACAGGAGGAAACATACAGGGAAATAATGTAGCTTTGAACACTATTTTTTTCACTTTTCCATTATACTTCTGGTAACATGGCAAGGATGTGTGCAGTGAGCCTATTAGATCAGTAGGCCTTACCTTAGATGTGTGCAAGCTGTTAGACTACACACATGAGACAATCCTAACCACATAAACATTGGGAGAGAGAAGTTGGGATGGATGATACAGATGACCTCCCCATAATGAGGAGAGGATTTGGTCATTCCATCAATTCCACCTTGTTTTACATACTCTTATGTTTATTTGTCTGGCCGAGATTGGTTCCCTCACTGCTTTCTCCATTGTTGAACCCGCCTCTCTATTTTATTTTTTTTGGTAGAAGCCATTTGATTATATCATTTGAAATTACTTAAACGTTCTTATGGATGAATCAAGTTTTTTTTTATTTTGAAATCTCTAGATGTTCTTTTTCTATGTAACTAAGGCTCGACATGTTGTTATTTTTTAGTCAACTGCACATGTCTCATGTCCTATGATCACAGCCATCCTGATTGAAAATAATTACAGCCATATTCCCATATTGTTAGTGGAGATCCTATTGGATCATGGATGGTTAGAATCATAAGATGGAGGTATTTTGAGTTATAATCTCATCAAGAAGAATGCAACCTCATATGAAAAACATACTTAAATAGAAAAGTGGATATTGATTTCTTTTAACATGAGATCTATTCTTCCACTAAATATGTGATTGATGTCTTTTTTAACTAACACTTTTAATGTTAATGTAGCGCTTATTTTCTTTTTCATCAATGTACCAATGATGTTGATTACTTGGCACTGCTCCCATCATGCATAACATCAAACAAGTGATTTCTTTGCTCCAGATCAAGTAGACCAATCAAAACCCGTTTCATTGTTGTCATCGCCACGGTCGTCGTCTTCATCATCATGAGTGTTATTCATCAATCTAGGTTGTCTAAAAAAATAAAATTGATTACAAATGAACTAACAAAGGAGAACGTGCGAGTATTTGTTCAGGTATCTGGAGGTTGGTGAAACACATGCCAACGTCATTTATAAGACAAAAATTATCAACTCATTAAGCTCAAAATTTGTTACTCTACGTTCTGAAGGCTCAATATGCCCTCATCCATCTTTATTTCAGTCTTTTCTAACTTTGCCAATGCTTTTGTAACTTTCATATCAGAGCACACTCCATGAGTAAAAATAGAAGGAAGAAATAAATGATCACTCTTTACATTCTAGTAATTTTACCTGAATTGCAATGCAGCTTTTCTACCATTCAAATGAACTTAAATTTACATTCACTAAAGTTTGGATCCTCATATTTCCAATGTAAATGTCAAAACAGGAAAAGCAAAAGTACTCTGGTATTCCGTTCACTACCCTTGAATTAGATAAAGTAAGCAATCCCCAATATATGTCTGTGCAGAATTACATCAAACATTTGGGGTTTATGCTAATTAGGAATACATTTGGTGATGTGTAAGATGAACGTGCGCATAGATGTGAATGGTACGATAAAATGTTGCTTAGAAAATTTTATTACTGTCAATTCTAAGTGTGTATACCAGTTAGTAGCTATGATTGAAATGGATGATAAGTCATGCTTACCTATCCTCTCTATGTGGAATTTCATGTCTCATTAATGTCTCATGGTAGAACTCAATGTACCGTAATTCAATTCTAAGGGCCATACCGAATTTTATTTATAAACTGATTTTATGTGACATATACGGTACACACTCCCAAAGTACTCCTAAGTGGACTGTAAGTAGAACAAATGGCAAATGGACTGACATATGGCAGTGGGATCAAATTGTACATACATATTGAATTTTATCTCTCTCATATGGTGTACACACTTACATTGATGGAATTTGTTTTATTATAGATGGCGGAATTCAACCCTGGTCCACTTGACAGAAGCATTCTGCAAGAATAAGATAACCATATTTCCGAAGTCATATGGAGTGGCAGGGTATGTTGAACTCTATGTATACAAGAACACATTTTGTTTAAGTTTCCATATAACTGTGCATGGTATATTTGCATTAATTATTTTGATACAGGATGTGGGACCACTCGTTTGTAAGCCGGCAACCATAATGTAAGATAAATGGTCTTTGAACGATACTCAAGAAGCATTCGTTCAAGAAACGGGCCTCCTTCATCTTTCTAAATTGCAAAAAATCACAATTGACCATGCACTACTTTCTGCATTAGTAGAGAGATGGAGGCCCGAGACAAACACTTTTCATTTGGCTAGTGGAGAAGCAACAGTCACTCTTGAAGACGTTGCTTACATATATGGGCTACCCATCAATGGGAGAGTAGTTATAGGGCGTACATTCTCTAGCCCTATCACAGTTAGTGAGGTGTGTTTAGAGTTGTTGGGTAAACAACCTCAACAAGACAGGGATTGCAATGGCAGTGACTTAAAAATTGACTTGGTTGGTGAATAACTTTAGTAAACTTTCCAAGAAATCTTCGAAGAATGAGCAAATAATGGCTGGCGGGTCAAATTTTTACAAACACTTCTGGGTCAATGGGGGGGCATGGATTTTAGAGCTTTTCAGGGAGTTAAAAAGATTTGCTTGGGGCCCCGCATGCTTGGCGAACCTTTACCGACAGCTATCAAGAAGAACAGTCGCCAAATCAACCAGCAAGCATAAAGGTTCTAAGAGGCCTACTGACCACCAGAAGACCTTAGGCGGGCCTGTTCAACTCTTGCAAGTAAAAACACTTACCCACTTGTACACACTATATGTAAGAATTGTCTAAATTTTACTCCATAATATTCTAATAATGCCTACTAATTATTTGAATCAGATTTGGGCCATATCTCGTATGTCAATCGAGCGAGAAATTAAATCAACTCAACAATGGCATCATGACTTCGAATTCCCCCTTAGCCGGATGTGGTCCCGGCACTTGAAGAGTCACAATACCTTCTCCATGGTGGAAGTTGTTCGTAAACAGCTTGACAACCAAGATCCAGATAATGTAAGCGCTTACATATAATATTTAATTATAGGATATACATATATTGTTTTGTACTTTTTGAACATATTGAAGTAGATAAATGTATTTGACGTTTTATTTAATAAATGCAGCTCATTTGGCGGCCATATGTTGGTTTTAAAGATGAATTGGCCAAGATAGTGGATGACCATGAAATGGAGGTATTTTGCTCACAGACTGCGGTGGTCTGTTATTGGATTGTTGAACTCCACAATAGCAATCGCGTGATGAAGCAATTCGGATTTCAACAAATAGTTCCCCCTCCATTCTACGGTGCATTCAATAGGGAAGATAGGGTATTGAAGGCCACCGTAGATTATTCAAAGAAAATGAAAGAAGGAATTAAAGAGTGGAATGGTAGAAAGAAATCGGTGCTTAAAGGGGAAGTTGAAGTTGATAGCAACCGTCACTCCGAGGATTACTTTCAGTGGTATAGGGGTATCACCAGATTGAGGATCGGACGATTTGAAGTTGTGGAAGGCTCCACTAACCCTGACCTTGAGCAAGAGCATGATCACACACAACAAGATCCAGGTCCTTCTCAACCGCATCCACAAACAAATTTTTCTGACTCAACTATGATGGAGATTGGTGATTTTACATCCCATTTATTGGTAGGAATTGAAGATATGAAGAAGCAACCGGGGAAGGAAAAAAAGATTGATGAATTCTTGGATAGAATAGGTCGTAAGATCAGGCGATTTAAATCAACATGTGCTTCTAGGTTTGTGGAATTCAAGATGCAAGATTGCATTAGCTCCAGCTCAGATGAGGAGGAGAGGAAAGTACGTGGCACATACTTATTTGTTGTTAATCTCTTAAATAATACTAATGAAGGGGTTATGATTGAATAAATGTTTATATGCATTACAGAGACCAAAAACATCGGATGACAACATCAGACAACTGACGCCCAGTTATGTTCCGTTACAAATGCCTCCACATCCCATCCCACCAAGTCCAATTCCTGTAGATAGTATATCCTCGATCCCAACCTGTTGATGATATCCTATCTAGTCCAAGTGGTTTTTTTTACTCCTCCACAACCAGTTACAACGCAGGAATCTGTTGTAGATGTGTCACCGGGCGAGTCTCTCCCCTCCAGGATAATAAGGATCAAAGCTCGGCACAGGAAGAATACACTGCCTACGCGGTTTCAGCCATACCAGGTGACAACTTATGGAGCCCGCAGTGCTGAGTACAGTCTTACAGTTAAGGAGGCTGCCTTACTTGACATTTTCTGGAATGAATATAAAGCAAGGTAAGTTACTTCTACCGACATCTCAAGTAGATAAGTCGTACCTAATGGTCATTTAGGATTGAATCAATTGTGGTTATGGCAGTGATCCCTCGTCAGCCAAAATCTGCATGGTTATCCCTGCCATCAAAATGCGGGGCCTCCTACATAATGACTGGCTGGATACCAAGGTGACGACAAACAATATACAATGGATAATTGGTTTCAGTAACTTGTGTGTGTGCGTACCAAATATGTGATCTTGAATTATGCCTTCTTACCGAATCTAAATTTTGCAGGCAATGGATTATTGGTTTGAAACTCTGGCTACTAAAGTGCGGGGTGCTCACTTTTTCCATTCTAGCCTTGCGGTATGATCATAATGAAGCCTCCCACTAGCGTAATTTTCTACATTCAAAAGTAAACATAGTCATATCAAACATGCCTCCATTCATTGTTTCCACAGGAATGGTACAGAGATCCAAATATACATCTGGATACCTACAATAATGCTTTTGGATCCCCAGAGAGAAGATACCGTTACAGCTTCAGCTCTCGCGATTGGCTGGTATTCCTGATGTGTACAGACAGCCATTTTACACTCTTGGTAGGAAACGTCAAAGTGGGAAGATGGGAATATTACAACAGCTTAGATGGTTTTGGGGACGTTCAGTTTCTAGAATATTTTGTAAGTGCTGATTTCATCAGTTTCATCTAAGATCCATAACAAAAATTTGAAATGAACTAATGGTAACGCATGTTCTTTTCCAGACCACTTTTGTCTCATCACGGTTTCGTGATGATGGTTGGCCCAATCCCTCAAGTTGGAGGCTAGTGAGGATACCAAATCTGCCATAACAAGTCAATGGGTGAGTAGGTATTAAATCAATAATCTGTTGATTTCATTATTATTGCATAAAAATATATTAACATGAAATAGACGTGTGTAGCCATGATTGTGGGTTTTTCACTTTGGCGTATGTGGAGCACATTGTCACAGGCCGGCCTATGAATTTCAACCAAGATGACATGTGGTATTATAGAGCGAAGGTTGTACACGATATTTATCTACAACAAATGGCAACACATCAGGATGAGCTTATTCAAGAGCACTGAAGTTTGTGTTCTTTTTTGAATGCAAGTATTTTGTGACGATGTAAATGGAAACAATCTGTACTTGTAGGTGGATATATTTTGTGAAGACCGTATGGAGGATGGGATGATGTATAACTAGAAACGATCTGTTATGGAATGTGTAAATACTTTTGAAGGAGATATTTTTGCACACGGTGTTTGAATTTGTTTGTGGTTTTATTTCTTATGTTTGTGTTGCAGGGTGTTTATATAAAGACTGATAATCCCATGATATCATGGCTTTTCACAGGCTGACATAGATAACTCTAAATCGGATGATGATATCCAACTGTTTTTACATTACATTTGCATTAAAGTATTTGACATAGAGCATTGTGCTTGATTGTTGCATTCAATATATGCAATAGAGACTTAGTGATTCATCCATAAAATACAAGTCAGTCTTACAAAATGAAGACACTTTGTATCGAACAAACTGAAACGCCATGATAGCATGGGATAATCCCATGATAGCATGGCATTTCTACATTTAATTTTGGGTAAAATGTTAGTCTAACAACAAAATATTAAAAATGATTCTTCACAAAAAACACTCGTGTAGCCTTCGCATTCATGGTTATGTGTCAATTTGGCATGGTCTAGAAACTGATGATTGCTTAATAAAATACATATGTTACTTACAAAATAAAGGCAGTTTGTGATATGAAACTGAGAAAGCCATGATATCATGGGATCATCCCATGATAGCATGACTTTTCTGCAATTCATTTGGACAAACTGTTAGTCCAACAACAAAACATTAAAAATGAGTCTTCACAAAAATCACTCTTGTAACCTTCTCATTTATGGTCATTTGTCAATTAGGCATAGTCTATTATTATTGATTGCTAAATAAAATACATATGTTATTTACAAAATGCAGGCAGTTTTTGATATAGAAGCTGAAAAAGCTATGATATCATGGGATAATCCCATGATATCATGGCATTTCTGCAACTCGTTTGGATAGACTGTTAGTCCAACATCGCATTCTTTAAAAATGATTGTTCAAAAAAAATCACTCGTGTAAGCTTCGCATTTGTCTGGCCATTTGTCAGTTAGGCATGGTCTATTATTATTGATTGCTAAATAAAATACATATATTATTTACAAAATGCAGGCAGTTTGTGATATAGAAACTGAAAAAGCCATGATATCATGGCATTCCTGTAACTCGTTTGGACAGACTGTTAGTCCAACAACGCATTCTTTAAAAATGATTGTTCAAAAAAATCACTCGTGTAGGCTTCGCATTTGTCTGGTCATTTGTCAATTAGGCATGGTTTATTATTATTGATTGCTAAATAAAATATGACTGTTACTTACAAAATGCAGGCAGTTTGTGATATAGAAGCTGAAAAATCCATGATATCATGGGATAATCCCATGATATCATGGTATTTCTGCAACTCGTTTGGGCAGACTTTTAGTCTAACAACGCATTCTACTTACTCAAACCAGAATGAAATGATGCCCATGTAGACCTATTTTGCATTGTATGCCATTATATTTTCCCCCTTAAAATATAGAATTCACTACAACAGCTGATGGGGACTGATTTCTGCAACAGTCGTACCTTAGAAATGGCAGCCATGTTTTTTAAGTACTTTTCATAGTCTCCAATTTTTATGGCACCGTCTAAGAAAAATATGGTTGTGCTTGCTGTTTGCAGAAAGTCAGTGCGATATGGAGACCGATTAAACCCCCCATATCATGTGAATTGTGGTTGAAGATAACTTATGGGATAAACTGGTTTCATGGGACGGTGCCATGAAATCATGGCTTCTCTGCAGAAGATTGGGGTCCAAAGTTCAACAACAAAAGATTATATTACACTTCATCAAAAGTTCAACAGCATATTGGGGTACAAAGTAGCAATACATTTGGTGGAATTATATTACACTTCCACTGAAAGCGATTATATAACAACAATCAGAATAGGTGTACAGATCTACAATTGGTTGGTGTCTGTCTTCAAAACAACATGTGTCTACCAAAATTTATATACAACACACCATATACACATGTTACTTACAAAAAAGCTATTATGTAAATCACTTCAATTTCGGAATGGAGGATTGTTGCAAAACTGGCGATTATGTCCAACTTCTCTACAGTTTGAGCATGTAACTTGTCGTCGTACCCGATCCTCCATTCAAATCCTCTTTTTTTTCAGTCGTCCAGCTTGTCGCCTCGCATGTGGAGGCAGTATTGGATGCTCCTGTCTATGCTCCCACTGATGGATGTCTGTTGTTGCATGCACTATTTGATTATAGGTTGCACGGTAAGTTTCTGCAGAAAACCATTCTTCACAAAAATCATATGGGTCCCGACTTCTGAAACTAATTGCTGACATAGCATGCGAACAGGGAATGCCCATTAAATCCCATTTTCGACAAGTGCAAGTGCGTCGATCGAGATGGACAACATCCATAAAGTAGCCAGAATCAATCTGATATTCTTCAGGACCTGCTTGCCTTGCATGTAGTCGACGAGAACCATCTTTTTCTTTGCCCAAATATCTTTCAAAATATGGTGTCAAACGTGATTCTATCATTTGTGAACTGTCACGGCGGAGTTGGAAGAAATCCATTAATTTTATACGAATCTCCTCTACCTGCCTTGTTATAAGGAAGCTCTCGAATGTCCTTCAGTAAGCTATTTGTACATTCAGCTGATTTAGTAGTTAACATGTCATATCGACCTGGATGTACAAATGCATTCGCCCAATGTTCTTTGCCAATATTCTCAATGTATGCATATGCCTTTTCGTTCACATTCCTTAACTCATTCATGTGCCTTTCATAATCACAACTTCTAGAAGACTTCGCTGCACACCAGAACTTTGAAACAATTGCTCTGTCTTTAAAACGCTCACGCACATTTTCTGCAATATGACGACAACAATAACAATGGTTGGCATTTGGATATACATTTTTAACAGCTTCAACAAGGCCTTTTTGTCTGTCTGAAACAACGATTAAACCTGGTAATGGACCAAGGGCGATCTTAAAGCAAGATAAGAACCACACCCATGTGTCATAACGTTCGATTTTAGCTATAGCAAATGCGATGGGGAACAGCCCATGATTGGAGTCTTGAGTCACAGCAACAAATATGACTCCTGGATATTTGCCACGGAGGTGCGCTCCATCAATGGCGATCAATGGCCTCAAATAAGTCTTGAAGGACTGGAGGCTTGACTCAAAGGCAAAGAAGAATTTCGAGAACGAAAAGTCCTGATCCGTATCAAGATAATAATGGGACCCAGGGTTCGTTCGCATCAACTCGGCACAATAATTTGGCAATATCCTAAATGATTGTTCGTATGAACCTCGAATTGCATCCAGTGCAATCTCTTTTGCCCTATAAGCCTTCCTGTAGCCAATAACAACACCGAACTCCAATCTAACGTCATTTATAATTTGCTTCGGTTTATACTCTGGATGAAGGTGCACTTTTTCCTTGATGAAATCGGCTATTAAATTAGCTGTTGCTTGAGGATGAGTCATTCCCATCATTGGTCTTGAACAAGTATGATTAGGATTATAGGTCCGAACTCGAAATTGAGGCCCTGATTCCACTAATGAAGCATGAATACGCCATGGGCAACTTTGAACTTCACACTTAGCAGTAACTTGTGTCCGAGATGTCTTCAAATGCCGCAAACTAAAATTCGTATACATTGCAAACTTGCTCAAAGTTTCCCTGAATGAGCTGCGATCAATAAAAGTTCTACCATTCCACAATTATGTGCAGAATCCTCTTGAGTCACAAAATCTTCAACCTCATCTTCCATTGGCACTAGTGTGTCCTCAATATTACACTTTTGCATAGTATTGGATTGTTGTCTGTTGCATTCTAAGACTTCTTATTGGTAGCTTAAACCATTGACACATCTGACAGAATCATGTGGGTTGCCTGCACTATTGCAATCACTATCACTTTCATCTTGATTCAAGACATCAGCCAAATCCTCATTGGAATCTATATCATCATTGTAGTCTTCAAGACTTACATTCGTTTCAGACGCAACCTCATTGGTTGGGTATGAGAAATGATTATCTATATCTTCTGCGAGATTGACATCTGAATAATGTATTCGTGGATATTACCCATTTCAGCCCTATAAACATCTGACATAGCATCTACTTCAATATGAATAGGTGATTTGCTGGGACAATATAATCTGCAAATGAGAACCTCCATAATTATTACATTCATCTAAAAATACAACAAAAAAAAATTCTTGCATATGAAACGAAAACGAACCTGGTGGTCAACCCTCTACACGGTGAACCCTCATGATCAATAGCCTTAGACTTCTTATGTTTAGAAGCATGAGTTCGTGGCCTACTTCCACGTGGATTTTCATTGCAACAATATCCATCTCTAATTCCGGCATTCTCTTTAACTTGTTCATTCCTTTCATGCATGTAGATCTATTTATTAAATATGTACATGTATATAACTTGAAAAATTATTGTTCAAAATTCTAAACATAACTGTCTTACCAAGAAATTGAATGGTAATGATCTGCACCATCATTGATATTTCTACTTAGATATATGTAGATAGAATTTGTCACCTCTCCACATGCTTTGATCATTACCTGAATATCATTGTCATTCTTTATACTAATCAAGGTGAATGCTTTGCCATTTTGATGTAGGTATTGAATACGAGGAGGCTCTTCAGACATTACCCAATTTGTTGCTTGTAAGACAATTTCGACCAATGAGATGTATGTTAAGTTACGATTAACATAGATAGCAGTTTGATCACCATCGATGTAGTTAGGATGAACTCTATCCCACTCAAATTGACCACAGAAGTGGACCACTATCAGTAGCTCGCCATCCAACATCTTCAAGGAATGTGACACTGTCCATGATAAAAATGAAACATAAAGGAGTAATATTTATAGTGAGCCATGCTAATTCAAAGCAACACAATAAAACAATAAAAATAAACCTTTTGCCACACATTAATATTAAATGAGGAAAAAAATAATAATTTATCAATTCTCATTTATCACTTGCGCCAACACTAGATCCAAGTTGAATAATAAAAAAAATTTAGAACCCAACATATAATGGGCTCCTTAAGCAAATATAACAAACACAATCATTGGAAGATAATTAGAATTCACAACCCATTTGTGGGTTGAATTCTGGGCAAAAAGCACAAACAATGTCAATGTAAAATCTGTAATTTGGATTTTTTTAAGAATAATAACTCACAAAAGTAGATGATCGATCTGTCCTAGAAATGATGTTGCCGTGCAGTGCATTTGCGTGTGGGGTCGTCAAGGACGGCAATGATATCATGACTTTTCAGGATTGTTTTTTTTTTACAAATTTTCTGCATTTTGTAAGTAACATTTGTTTATATTTTATGGAGGAATCACTTAGTTCATATAATATCATGGGTTTTTCAAGTTTTGCTGTATATTGGGGTATGAAGTTATCTAACAATAGAACTCTTTGAAAAATCAACCATGTAGATATACTTTTCATGAACTCTCATGAATGGTGTCTTGTAAAAAAATGGATGCTTCTCACATCAACCCAAAAGAAAAGGAACCTAATTACTGAAAGTCTCTCTCTCATCCAAAACACAATGACAAAACCCTTTTACAGATATATCTCTCTCATCATCAATAAATATAAAACCCATTTCCCAAACATCATAGAAAATTGAGAAAAACTAAAAGAAAAAGAACTCAATCCCTGAAATATCTCTTACATTATCAATAAACATAAAACCCATTTCTCAAACATCAACACAAAAGAGAAAAACTACAAGAAAAAGAACCCAATTACAGAAAAAAAATTATAGTAACAAATTGTGCCCTTTTTGCAAACCCTCTCCTTTCTCTGATAGACGAAGAGAGAAATAAGTCTTCTTGCTTCTTTCTTCTTGCTGTCGCCAGAGAAGGAAAGAAGACTGCCCAAGGGTTGGTGCCAGTCAGAGACGAGGAAGATGGACCAGATTGCTTCCACCATTCTCGTCGACGCCAAATATGTTAGCTGGAGAAGAATGACCTATTTGGGTTCTCACAGATTTTTGCAGAAGCAGGGACCTGACTCTTGCTGCAAGTGAAAAAAGAAAGAGGGGGAAATAAAAAGGTGAAAAGGGGAAAGACGTACTGTCTATGGATTTTTTTAATGTATGGCCTTTTAACTTGGATCCCATGATATCATGGGATCCAGGGCAGAAAAGTAAAAAAAACAAGGTGGACCAGAGTCAAACGACTCTGGTGACATTAGCTAACTATGGGTCATGTAATTGGGATATCAGGGTCTAGCAGGGGCCAATATGTCAAATCCCTTTGATTCTTTTTGGCAACCTGTTAGGTGCCTGTAAAAAAAAAAAAAAAAAAAAAAAAAAACCTCTTTATATGAACAATAAACACCCCAGTGCTCTCTACACATTAAAAACTCCATTAAACGACTAATGAAGGCAGTCGTTTAAAAAAATGATGGTCCGGATATATAGTCGGATGGTTAGTCAAAAAAATCAAGTCATTTTTTGAAAATCCCTGCCTAGAGTCGTCAACAATTTTTTGAGAAAACAACAATAAGAAATTTCACAATGAGTCAATTTTTACCAACGGACCTGATCAGTTGTAAACATTTCCGGTTTTTTTTTTGACAAGTCGAATAAAAGGGACATACCATTAAATGAATGATTGTTTCGAGCAGTTGATTTATTTTAAAAAAAGTTATTTTATAATTAATTTTAAATTTTTAAATTTTTATTAAAAATATCTTGTAATTCTAAAAATTGTAACCTAGCATAAAAAATACAAACATCCATTCTCCATCCAATAAAGAAGTCAAGCTAGCTAAAGAATCATGCATCCATTTAAAATTTAAACCATCGAAGTAGTTATCATAAACAAAAGCAAATTTACAAAAAAATATGTTTGCCATTATGAATACCATGGTCGTGCACATGAGAGTAAATACTACAAAAAATTCATTTACATAAGTCATATGGGTAATGAAATTATACAAACACAGTTCTAGATATGGGCAATGGAATGATATCACCCAAAGAGAGATCCCCAAAAGTCAAATCTTTACCCCAACATCTGCACGTCAAACTTCGGGATCTCATCTATAGCTATCCTATAACAACCCTTCTATTCGGTCAACAAGCCGAATACACATCCACGGGCAATGATAATTTCTTTACACATGTAATGCAATAGTCTTCACTAACCCCGGTCTATCTATGTGTTTGGTTGATATGTACATGTCTCTTGACGTGGGAAATTATCCTAAGCCTTATGATCCTCCAATACAGCCCTGAGGAGTGTGTACATCTAGTTCTGGGCCGTTCCAGCATCATGTGACCTAACTTCACTCGTCCAGCAGCCAAACAGGACCTTCCAACGACGGCGGTGGTAGAGACCATATTTCTCAAAACAGAGCACACAGTTGGTCTTAAAATACCACTAGGATCCTCCATATCGAATTTCAGGCTATCTCGACATTGGTCGACCCAAAATGCCAAAGTCGCATTTTTATTATGGCGAAATCAGCCCTTCTAGCGACAACAATGCCAGAGACATCATTTCCTCAATCAGAGTCTGTGGATTGTTGTAAAATACTCCCAAGAGGCTCTACGTCAAATTTGAAGTAATTCTGACATCGTTTGACCCAACATCAGTCTTTTGGTGATAAAGTCAAGCCTTCCGGCAACGAGAAGACCATCAAATTCATCATTCTCAAATCAGAATCGAAAGATCATCTTAAAGTACTCCCAAAAGGCTATATATCAACTTTCGGGTCATTCAAACATCGTCTGACCCAGTTTTAGCTTCTTGCGACAAAACGACGCATTCGGGCAACAAAGTGATTGGCTTTCCGGCAAACTTGAAAAATTTACTCTTTGTTTTGAGTGTCGTTCCAATAACTTTACTGCAAGAGAATTATGCCAAAAAGTATTAAAAAATGTAAGGAAAAATATGCAAAAAAGAAAAATTGAAAATAAGTCAAAAAGGTGGCCAAAATGGGCATAAAGGCCTATGGTTGTTGCAACCATGGAGGCCCGGGTTCGCCGGAATTCTGCGGAACCCATATTATTTTTGTCATCTTTCCTTTTTACCTGTATAACTTTCTGAAAATTTAACTTTTGAGGTATGACATCCTTCAATCTTCATCAACATCATGGATTTATTGTCAAGATCTTGGATCCAATATCGGACATCTCAAATCCATCGTCCAACCAACCAAGAAAGTCCACATACCGCAAGACAGATCAAGAAATTGGCAGGTTGATGACATTGGCCTACTAATGGCAATCAACGTCTGATATTACATGATAATATGACATCGGTCGATGCATGAGATTTACTAAACGTTACACGATGGCCCATGACCTTTCAAATACCGACACATGTTTGGTGGCTATTCAGTGCGATTAATGGCCCATTATCTTGCAATGACCAATCAAAACACAAGAAAAAGGAGTTATAAATCATGGCATTAAAACATGTAACTCCTCCCATCATAGAAACAGTAATACATTCAATGCATTTAAAGGCCAACACATGTGGAAAATGCCACAATTATTGGCATCCCTTGGCCTTTCATCTCCTACATGACCTTTCAAGTGCCACCATGAGCCTATAAAAGGGGGTCTTTGGCTCCATTTCAATGCATGCGAAATTCTACGAAATTGTAGGCACTCCACTCACATCATTACTCCTACGCTCCTACAACGGTCTCCCCTCTCCATCATTGAAGAAGTTCGGCAACAAACACCACAAGGTGATTGAAGACCCTTGGGGCCAGGGGCCACCCCCCAAGGCCATTTCCTTATCTCCATATGGCTTAGACGCGACCCTTTAGCCCGTCTACTTGGATTTTTATTGACTATAGGATCTCCCTTAATCCATATGCTCTAAAAAAAATCTCAAGTTCAAGCCTTGCCAAAGAATTCAAGAATCCATGTTACCATCAGAGGAACGTCGGAGGAGCCAACATACATGGCTTGCGTCCACCAATCCGAGCGAGTCTCTACAATTGTCTGAGAAGTCAAATTTCTATTTCTGAGTTTTTATTGTAGGTGTTTTAAAAGAGACGAAAATTGCAAGTCTTGTCTTGTTTTATGAGAGTTGTAAAATTGCCTTTCACAACACCAAAAATCGCCTTTCACAACACCAAACTCTTCCTTTCACGGCACCAAAAAATAAAAAAATAAAATCATTCTCTTTTTTCAACACGTGTGCAATGAAATGTTAGAAATTCTTTTATTTTTCTTTCTACATGAAAAAGTTGATTTGCAGATCATTTCTTCACTTTTTCAAGTAGAATAGAAAATTTGGCATACTAGTACACAAAATAGAGAAAAACCCAATTGTTCCGTTCGCTTCAAGTTATGAATGGGTTGGATCCACAGACATTCGTGTCTGCCAAATATGGTAGTTCTCATCACCTTTGAACGCCGAACATACTGGATCCGTCGGAAATATTTTCAGTTTTCTTTTTACTTATTGAATAAAAATGACTTACCATTAAATGATCGATTATATGGACCAGTGTTTTATTTTTGAAAAATAGGTTTTATAATTAATTTTAGATATTCAATTTTTTTTAAATCTTGAAATCTTAAAAATTGTAACCTAACATCAATAATACATGCATCCATTATCCATCCAATAAAGAACTCAAGTTTGCTAAAAAGTCATTCATTCATTTAAAAATTTAACCATCAAAATAGTTCTCTTAAACAATGGCAAATTGACAAAAAAACATGTTTGTTATTATTTATACTGCGGCCGCACACATGAGAGTACATAATACAAATAAAGTCATTTACATAAATTATACGGATCATGAAATTAGCCAAACATAGTTCTACATATGCGCTATGAAATGATATCACCAAAAGAGAGATCCCAAATGGTCAAGTCTTCATACCAACAACTATACGTCAAACTTCGGGATCTCATATATAGCGATCCTATAACATCCCTCCTCCTGAGTCAACAAGCCCAACACAGGTCAATGGGCAACGGTAATTTATTTATGCATGTAATGTAATAGCCTAAACGAACCCCAGTCTGTGTTTGTGTTTGGTTGATCCATACATGTCTCTTGACGTGGGAAATCATCCCGAGCCTACAAACAATAATAGAAATGCATTGTGTTAGCATTTCATTAATCAAAATAGTTAATTAATCTAGGGGATTTGACATATTGGTCCCTCTTAGACACTGTTGTCCCAATTACATAACTCATAGTTAGCTAATGTCACCAGAGTCTGTCACCAGAGTCGTTTGACTCTGGTCCACCTTGTTTTTTTTACTTTTCTGCCCTGGATCCCATGATATCATGGGATCCAATTTAAAAAGCCCATACATTAAAAAAAATCCCTAGACCGTACATCTTTCCCCTTTTCACCTTTTCATTTTCCCCTTTTTCTTTTTTCACTTGCAGCAAGAGTCTGGACCCTGCTTCTGCAACATTTGGGGTCTTCATTTTTCTAATCCTCTTCTTTTCTTTTTTGTGTCATCTTCCAAATCGATGTAGGTGGGACTGGAGAGAATAGATGCTGCCGTAGATGCACTGCGCCTGCTGGGGTTCTCCAAAGACATTGTCTACAAAACGGTCAATGTGCTTTTGAAGGTCATCTCCCGTTTTGCAGGTTTATGATGGAAACTGGGTTTTCAACGAAGCTGGTTCTTATAAGCTAGCTTCTCATTGACCAGAACACAAATGGGTCCTTCTTCTTTGATCAACATATTGCAGGGCTGAAGCCTAGAATTCTATTTGTGCATGAAGGGAGTGAAGTCACCAAGTATTTTATCAGCAGTGGATTCTATCTGTGCGTGCATGAAGGGAGTGAAGTCACCCAAATGGGTCCTTCTTCTCTGGTCAATACATCAGCATCAGTTTATTCAAGGGCACTGAATTATGTGTGCTTTTGTGAATGCAAGTATTTTTGGATGATGTAATTGGAAACCTTTTGTATTTGTAGGTGGATATATTTTGTGAATTCCATATTGTGGAATTGGATGATGTAATTGGAAACTAAATCTACACGGTTGATTTTTCATGTGTTCTATTGTTAGAGAACTTTTTGCCCCAATATGCAGCAGAGAAGCCATAATATCATGGCACAGTCCCATGAAACCATGGGACTCACATGTTCTCTTCAACCATAGTTCACATGATATGGTGGGTTTTAATGGTCTCTATGGCACTGACTTTCTGCAATCAGCAAGCATAATTCATTTTTCTCAGACCCATTTCAAATTGGAGCTTATGAAAAATTCTTAAAAAACATGGCTACCATTTCTAAAGTATGACTGTTGCAAAAATTAGTCCCCCTCAACTGTTGTAATGAATTCTATATTTTAAGGGGGAATTGATAATGACGTACAATGCAAAATAAATCTACATGGGCATCATTACTAATGTTTTGTTATTGGACTAACATTTTACCCAAATGTATTGCAGAAAAGCCATGATATCATGGGATTATCCCATGATATCATGACTTTTTCAGTTTTCATAGTACTGCATTTTGTAAGTAATGTTTGTATTTTATTTAGAAATCAATAATGATAGAGCATGCAAAATTGACACATGACCATCATTTCGAAGGCTACATGAGCATCATTTTTTATGTTTTGTTGTTGGACTAACATTTTACCCAAAAAAAAAAAATTTTACCCAAATGTATTGCAGAAAAGTCATGATATCATGGGATTATCCCATGATATCATGACTTTTTCAGTTTCTATATTACTGCATTTTGTAAGTAATGTTTGTATTTTATTTAGAAATCAATAATGACAGAGCGTGCAAAATTGACACATGACCATCATTTTGAAGGCTATATGAGCATCATTTTTTATGTTTTGTTGTTGGACTAACATTTTACTCAAATTTAAAAAAAAAATTAACCAAATGTATTGCAGAAAAGCCATAATATCATGGGATTATCCCAAGATATCACGGCTTTTCAGGTTTTTTTTTTTTTGCAAATTGTCTGCATTTTGTAAGTAACATTTGTTTATATTTTATGGAGGAATCACTTAGTTCACATAATATCATGGGTTTTTCAAGTTCTGCTGTATATTGGAGTATGAAGTTCTCTAACAATAGAACTCTTGGAAAAATCAACCATGTAGATATATTTCATGAACTATCATGAATGGTGTCCTGTAAAAAATGGATGCTACTTACTGTAAAAAATGGATGCTTCTCACATCAACCCAAAAGAAAATGAACCTAATTACTGAAAGTCTCTCTCTCATCCAAAACACAATGACAAAACCCTTTTACAGATATATCTCTCTCATCATCAATAAACATAAAACCTATTTCCCAAACATCATAGAAAATTGAGAAAAACTAAAAGAAAAAGAACTCAATCCATGAAATATCTCTCACATTATCAATAAACATAAAACCCATTTCCTAAACATCAACACAAAAGAGAAAAAGTACAAGAAAAAGAACCCAATTACAGGAAAAAAAATTACAGTAACAAATCGTGCCCTTTTTGAGAACCCTCTCCTTTCTCTGATAGACGAAGAGAGAAATGAGTATTCTTGCTTCTTGCTTCTTGCTATCGCCAGAGAAGGAAAGAAGACTGCCCAAGGGTCGGTGCCAGTCAGAGACGAGGAAGATTAACTAGACTCATTCCGCCATTCTCGTCGACGCCAAACATGTTGGCCGGAGAAGAAGGACCCATTCGGGTTCTCACAGATTTTTACAGAAGCAGGGTCCAGACTCTTGCTGCAAGTGAAAAAAGAAAGAGGGGCAAATAAAAGGTGAAAAGGGGAAAGACGTACGGTCTAGGGATTTTTTTAATGTATGGGCTTTTTAACTTGGATCCCATGATATCATGGGATCCAGGGCAGAAAAGTAAAAAAAAACAAGGTGGACCAGAGTCAAACGACTCTGGTGACATTAGCTAACTATGAGTCATGTAATTTGAACAATACTGTCTAAGAGGGGCCAATATGTCAAATCCCCATTAATCTATTTAAGCAATCATGTATGGAAAATCAACTTGCACCTGAAATGAACTCCCATGATAAGTTGAAGACCGGACTTGTGTACCACCATGGTGTCACGCCCCCGGACCGAGGTCCCGCTAAGCGAGGCCTTAATCCGGGGTCGTGGCTCGACGGGTCGGAAAATTCCGCCTGCACACGCTAGTTTCCCACAGGTTTCTGCGGTAAGGATTCCCGAAATCCGATCCAACAGTGATATATAAGAATCACTTCTATACAAATGACTTACGCGGAAGCATGTAACAAACATAAAAGTCTCTCACAAATGGGTGTAAGATGAGAACGCACAAGACTAGCATCAAAAAGAGAAACATTTCATTCGTAGGCCCCAAATTAGTTTAAAGTTAGTACAAAAGTAAGGTTAATCATTAATTACAAATTCTTCCCAAAAGAGTATAAGCCAACAATGGCCATAACCAAAAACCCAAAATGTATAGCATCTATTCCCAAAATGTGATCGCAGCTCCAAAAGCAACCCGACGTCTAAATGACATCATCGGGCTGCCACTCGCCCTCCACAGGAACTATGGGTTCCGCCTCGAAGTGCGCCTCAACCATGAGGGGCTCGACATCTGGCACCAAACAAAAGAGAATCAGACACGACGGTCTGGCAAGCAAATACAACAATAATAGGATGATAGCGAAACAAAACATTAATAAATAAGAGCCACGATTAATAACGATGTCGAAGTAAAGATAGAAGATAAACATCTCAATGGTTTCCAAATCCAATGTCATGAGGAGTAAAATAAACAAATACCATGAGATGAATATTAATGCATGAAAACATTGGCAACCCATGTAAAGCTATATTCTCCTGTTACCGAAGTAACCGGAGCAGACAAACCGTAGCCACTACTCGTGGGACCGGAACGACATAGTCGTTATCAAACAGAACCGTAGCCACTACTCGTGGGACCGGATATTACCGTTGCCATGGTCGGTATAGACAGAATCCAAACTGCAGCTGGCAGACAAATTAAAGATCCCAAGCCGGATGATCAGTCCGACAAGGTGACCTAAGCCTAGTGGTGCCATTAGAGTGAAAATTCGAAACCGCGAAATAATACAAATCTGTTTATAAGATACATTTCCAAATTCGATAAGAAAACTACTCCAAACAATGCATATTGGCGAATCCGAGCAAAATAGGTGAGTAGTCTTATCAATACCTAAATATGTGGTAAACCGCTTCAAAACATTCAAGATGATTGGAGAAAGAACCCGGACATAAGTCTTTTTATATGGAATGAATGTATGGTGATTCGATCGACTAAAGCGAATAGTCTCAATGTACATTTGACCCCTTTATTGTCATTAATAAAAGTAACTTGGTGCCACCGAAGATCCTTGACAATTACAAAGGAAGAAATGTACATTTAAACTTGGAAAGTTCCCAAAGGATTTTGATCATGGTTCCACTACTTTCCTTAACCTTCCAAAGATTGTAAATTGTCTTCACATATGGACAAGGGTTGGGCCGAATTGATCTTGGATGCGGGCTTGAAGTGGACCTGAAAGTATACCCAAAGAAATCCCCATTAAGATTGGTTTAGTTCTTCTTAAAATCAGGCCCACAACTGGCCTTGACCCAAGCCAAGACAGTCCGCCCATTTAGCCCCAAAACAGCCCTTAAATGGATCAAAGAATGGATCTCAAAACAGCCTAATGATTGACCTTGAAATAGGCCCAAAAGACGTCTAGGGAACAGGCCCAACACAGCCTTCAATTGGGCCCCAAAGCAGACTCAAATGGACCCTAAACCAGGCCCAACTTAAGCCCCCAGGCTGAGCTGGGCTCGCTCGAGCGAGCCCAGGTCCGCTCGAGCGGAGCCCAGACAGTATCTGGGTCGCTCGAGCGGACTGGGCTCTGCCCAGTCCAGCTCGGCAGTGAATTTCACCCCCCTTTTTTCCATTTTTTCTTAACATTTTCCATTCTTTTTCATTCCTACAATTTTCCAAGCATATTGGGACCCTTCCATGGCCTCACAAACTCATCAAATCACCATCTAAGATCCTTCCAATTGATCAAACACCATACTTTTTAAATCAAAGTCTTCTCCATTCCTATGAACACTTATCTTTAACACAAAGAAGTCCATTTTTTTCTAAATGATCAAAATGAAAGCAAGGTTCCCATGCATTGTAAGACAATAACATCTATTGAAATCAATGTAACAATGATTCATTCAATCAAAGTAAACTCATAGATTAAAGAAGATTAACACATAAAAAGAAAAATCATAAAATAGAACCAAATGAGAGAAATCATCATATTAATTATGGAATCTACTTGCCTCTAGTCAAGATAGGAGCAAAATCACTCTTCAAACAAAGCTTTAATGCCTCAAGCTTCAAATCTACAAAAACCCTAAAAATTTTCCCAAGAAAACCCTAAAAAATCAACATTGGTAAATCTCCAAGGAGAACCCTAGCATATGGGATTAAAACACTATAAATGGAGAGGAAAACAAGAATCTCAAGTTTGGAAAGCCATTGCTAACCTTGAGAAATCCCAATGGAGAAGAGGAGCTTGAATGAGGGCTTTTTCTTAGCTCAAAATCCTCAAAAAGGGTACCTTTGGAGAGCTTGGAGAGGGAGGAAAGACTTGAGGAGATCAATCCTCCAAGAAAACTCCACCAAATAAGAGTTTCAGATGAGAGAGAGAGTGTGGGAAGAGAGGGAAAAGAGACCTAGCCAGAAATTGCTGGAAATGAAATGAAGAAGGAGAAGAAGAAGAATCCCCCTTCTTATAAGAGATGTCTTGTAGGCCCCGGTCTTCACTAAGCTAGAAATGGTATTTGCGGGCCCCGAACGAAAACGACGAAGAAGACAAAAACGATCAGCGAAATTTCTAATTTCCAAAAAGTATATTTTTGTCAATTTCTGAAATTTTCGAAATTTGGGTACAGATTTTGTGTGAAAGGTCAGTTTTGCCCTTTTCATCGAAAAACGCGATTTCTGATCACTAAATCAAGTTGGCCAAAACATGAAAGTTGATGATCTAGATGAAATGAGTCAAAATACACAAAAATTGGGATTTTACAAACATCGAAGTTAAATTCCACAATTTCACACACAAATCCACGGGCGCCCCGGCCCGCGTCAAACTCAAGTCAATAACTCACAAAGGTTCTCGAGGCTAATCAAACATTCTAATCTAGCTTAATAAAATAAGCTAATCGTCCACTAACCCCACTTATCCACTAATCACAGTTAAAATATAATTAAATACTTCAAACCTGGGTCGAGGTCTGACAATGGTAAGAGTTTATTGCAGCTCATCCATTTCCCTCCATAGGCCCATCTGATCCTCTTTCAAACTTTTCACCTCGGTTTAATTCGATCTATTTGGCAACCTTTTAGGTACATGTACAAAACAAAATACTTTATATAAATAATAAAACACCACAATGCCCCACCACACATGAAAAACTCCATTAAACGACAACTGAAAGTAGTCATTTTTCCCAAAAAAAAAAAAACAAATGGTGGTCTTGACAGTCGAGAAAACCGTAGTCATTTTCTGAAAACGAATGGCCAGACCATCGACAAATCTTGACGAAACTAATCTATCGGAGACATTTTTCGTATACGTTCTTTCACAAATTGAATTAAAACGACTTACCATTAAATGAACGATTGTTTAGACTAGTCATTTTATATTTGTTTTAAAAGTATTTTATAATTAATTTTAAAATTTCACCTTTTTAAAACAAAATCCTTGAATTTTAAAATTATAACCTAGCATAAAAAATGCAGGCATCCATTATCCATCCAATAAAGAAATCAAGCTTGCTAAGAAATCATTCATGCATTCAAAATAACAAGTTTACCAAAAAAAAAAGAAAACATGTTTGGTATTGTTTATACTACGGTCGCACACATGAGAGTGCATAATAGAAATAAAGTAATTTACATGAATCATTTGGTTATTAAATTAACCAAACACAGTCCTACATATGGGCCATGAAATGATATCACCCAAAGAGAGACCCCCAAAAGCCAAATCTTCGGGATCTCATCTATAACGATTCCACAGCACCCCTCCTCCTCGGTCGACGAACCCAATTACACGTCAATGGACAATGGAAAATTGTTTATGCACGTAATGCAACAGTTTACACAAATCCTAGCTATCTGTGCGTTTGGTCTATTTGTGCATGCCTCTTGAAATGGGAAATCATCCTATACCTACAAACAATATTAAAAATGCATTGTGTTATTATTTGCTTAATCGGAATAATTAATTAATTTCTTGAATCGATCATGTATAAAAGGAGAGCTGCTAATGCCACATCCCTGCTTGCTCTTTCCACATCTCTTCTCTGTACACATCAAAATCTGTAGCAAAAAATCTTTGGACACAATCCCGTGTTCCCAAACTGGCCAAACACTGAACCCTTGGTTTCTCTGTGCACATCCCCTCTTTCCTCTCTATTCCCCGACCTCAATCTCCATTTGAAACTCACCATCGCCCCCTCACATCCCATATTACCCATCAATGCCAACCTCACACCCTCGCTGTCTTTTCATTCTTTCCCTCTCCATTCCCTTGCTCTCTCTCCCTCTCTTCTCCCTCCTCTCCCTCTCTTCTCAGACTCGTTGTCGATGTATTTTTTCACTCCCTATACATCTCTCCATTCATCATTCATCTTGGTATCATCCTACATCTATCATGCATATGAGAGATGAATGTTGGCCTAGAAATGTATAAAAGGGGCCAAACAGAGACCGATTCTCTCCATTCCTCTTTCACGCGTTAGCTAGCAAACTTCATTTTTCATTTTAAGTTCGTGACCGGTTGGACTTTCAAGACTGAACATAAATGAAACAGATGCATTTTTTTCGGCTGCTTATAGCCGAAAAAAGATCTTTGTTTGGCTGTAAGCAACCAAACCAAGTGGATCTGTTCGGCTGCTTCCCGTAAAAAAAATGTAGTTTGTTCGGTCTGTCAGGTCCGAACAATCCTTGTGAATTAAACTGTCTGGCTAACTCATTTCAAATTCCCTTGAGTCAGCCATGGACATGCATGGTACTTCAAGAGTTAGGACTACATCATTGGATAGAATACGACGTACTAGAGCTGTCGAGATTGACCTAACGATGATTTAGCAACCCGAGGATGTTGATGGAACTGCAGATGTCCAAATCGAGCTCACAATTGCTGTTGAAGACACAATTAGACCATTTTCCGGGGGTCCAGGCACTTTTTCTTTCCAAATATAGTGCATCGCAAATGCTCAAAGCATCATCCAACTGATCCTTCAGAGGGGATATGATTTGAGCACCCAACACCCGAGTGAGCTATGCGAGGCTATTGAACAAGTCCGCAGAGTGTTGCTTAAAGCTTCTCTAGATGATGTCTAGTAGCCCATGATCCATACCCAGACGAGGACGGACACCCACAGCCGCAGGAGGGAGACATGATGTGTTAATGTTTCATTTTGATTATAATGATGGGTGGATTTGGTTTGGTTGATACTGATGAGTCAGGCCCAAATGACCCAACCCATGAGGATGAAGCTCAGGTCCAAGCCCACGAAGAGACCAAGTCAAGGCAGCCACGTTGCTTCGGAAGCAATCCCGCTCCTACCAGGTCCTGCGGAGAAATATCGCACCTGCCTCGTCCAGCGCGAGGGCAGTTCCTCACCTGCCTCCTCCAGCGCGAGGGCAGTTCGAGGGTTTCAAGGACGAACGTTGCTGAAGAGTCGTCCCCATCTGTTAGGGGAGGACTATAAATCAAGGAGCCCCACCAGCACTTGAAGATGGATGGATCTCTCTCTATTCACTTCGACGCTTGTATTCCTCTAGTTTGTAATAATCATTGAGGAAGTAAAACACCACAGGCAATCTCTGCCTTTATGAAGTGGACGTAGGTCATCTTGACCGAACCACTATAAATCTCTCATCTCTCTTCATTTACTGCATTTATTACTTGACCGGTGGTGTCCGAAACCCAATTTTTGGCATCATCAGTTTGGCGCCGTCTGTGGGAAACGAACAAAAGTTCTCATCCTTTTTTCAAAATTATGGTGATCACCACTAGATCGACAAGACGAGCAGAGGGCGAGGGTAACCTCACTCCTACCCCGAATGCTCCTGCTCCCACTCCTCAGCAGATGTTGGAGACCATACAACAGCTGGCAGCCGCCCAAAACCAGCAGATATTACAACTCGTGCTGGCAAGGCAAGGTGGAGCACAATTTGGAGGAGTACCACAGGGAGCATCACGCCAGGGACTTCCAAGAGCTCCACGCCTGGGAGCTCCCCATCTGGGCACCCATCCTCAGCTGGGCGCGCCAGGGAGCTCCCCATCAAGCTCTCCACGCCTGGGAGCTCCCCATCTGGGCGCCCATACTCAGCTGGGCGCGCCAGGGAGCTCCCCATCAAGCGCTCCACGCCCGGGACCTCCCCATCTGGGCGCCCATCCTCAGCTGGGCGCGCCAGGGAGCTCCCCATCAAGCTCTCCACGCCCGGGACCTCCCCATCTGGGCGCCCATCCTCAGCTGGGCGCACCAGGGAGCTCCCCATCAAGCGCTCCACGCCCGGGACCCCCCATCTGGGCGCCCATCCTCATGGCGGCGCCCAGGGAGTTCCCCAGGGCGCCCATCCTCTCAATGCCGTTGTTGGGCACATTTCTGCTCCAGATACAAGATGACCCCGCAGCAATAAAAGCATCAGCAAGGCCATCCTATGAGTCATTATCAGCCAGGACAACCCTCTCCTCAGTTTGGGAAGCTCAATCCCGTGCTGCCCTCTAATCACTCTTAAAGTTGTCCTCGGCATCACCATAGACATCATCAGTTTGGCCGAGGCATGCTCCATGGCGAGAAGCACCTCACCGGGCGCCCATCACCATGGCGCCCAGGGTAGAGGAGCACCTCACTTGGGCGCCCATCATCATGGCGCGCCCAAGGTCGAGGAGCACATCACCATCGACATCATATATAAGAGCTGCCACTACAATCATCAAGCCCCTCAGTCAGCACGAAGCCTATGAGGACAATATCTGGGAAAGCAGTTCTCTCATGTACCGCCCCAGTCATTGTCTCCACAACGGTCTCTCTGAGCATCACCCTCTCACGGGTCTGTACAAGCTCAGCCTCATTGAGCGAAGCCCTCTCGCGGGTCTTCAGAAGCTCACCTCACTGAGCGAAGCCCTCTCGCGGGTCTTCGGAAGCTCAGCCTCATTGAGCGAAGCCCTCTCGCGGGTCTTCAGAAGCTCACCTCACTGAGCGAAGCCCTCTCGCGGGTCTTCAGAAGCTCAGTGAGCCCTCTCGCGGGTCTCCAGAAGCTCAGCCTCACTGAGCGAAGCCCTCTCAAGGTCCTTCACAAGCTCAGCCTCATTGAGCGAAGCCCTCTCGCGGGTCTTCAGAAGCTCACCTCACCGAGCGAAGCCCTCTCAAGGGTCTTCAGAAGCTCAGTGAGCCCTCTCAAGGGTCTTCAGAAGCTCACCTCACCGAGCGAAGCCCTCTCAAGGGTCTTCAGAAGCTCAGTGAGCCCTCTCAAGGGTCTTCAGAAGCTCACCTCACCGAGCGAAGCCCTCTCAAGGGTCTTCAGGAGCTCAGTGAGCCCTCTCAAGGGTCTTCAGAAGCTCAGCCTCTCTGAGCGAAGCCCTCTCAAGGTCCTTCACAAGCTCAGCCTCTGCCCTGGCTGCCCTCTCTTAAGCTACTAAGAATTCGGTCTCAAGCCTGGTCGCCCTCTCGCGGGCCGCGGAAAGATCAGCCTCGGAAGCTCTCCTAGCTGGCGCAGCCCTCTCCTCAGCCTGAGAAGCTCTCTCTCATTTCTTCTTTTGGGATGACCCATCAGAAGTTACCGAGGGGCAGAGTCTTGGAATTTACATGTGCTAAGGGATATATCATGCGCTACGCAGAGGGGGTCCGGGGGTGTCCCCCGGCGGGGGTCGAGCTGACCGGTCAGCTCGCGGGGGCCCAGGGGGCAGCGCCCCCGAAAAAAAAAAAAAAAAGGAATACGGAACGTCCGCCACGGGATCAGACTCCCCCGGGCGCCCAAGTCCCTCGGCGCCCAAAGCATCCCTCGGGCGCCCAGGACTCCCTCGGGCGCCCAAGTCCCTCTCTCCCCCTCTCGCCAGAACTACTCCCCGGGCGCCCAAGTCCCTCAGGCACCCAAGGGCCTCTCCACGCCCCAAGGAATTCCCCGGGCGCCCAGACTCCCCCGGGCGCCCAGACTCCCCCGGGCGCCCAAGGGCCTTCCACGCCCCAAGGAATTCCCCGGGCACCCAGACTCCCCCGGGCACCCAAGGGCCTCTCCACCCAGGGCTTCCCCGGGCGCCCAGACTCCTCCGGGCGCCCAGGCCCTCACTCCCCGGGCGCCCAGACACTCCCTCGGGCGCCCAGGCACTCACTCCCCGGGCGCCCAGACACTCACTCCCCCGGGCGCCCATCACTCCTCAGGCGCCCAGGGCGCCCACACTGACTCCTCGCCCAGTAGCGCAGGTGCGCTCGTAGCTGGCGGGCGCCCACCTCCTCCTCGCCCTGCGTCGCCCTCGCCCAGGTGATGCCGCCCAGCAGCGCAGGGGCGCCCACCTCCTCCTCGCCCAGTGCGCGTCGCCCTCGCCCAGGGTGATGCCGCCCAGCAGCGCAGGCGGCGGGCGCCCACCTCCTCCTCGCCCAGCAGCGCAGGGGCGCCCGCCTCGTCCTCGCCCATTGCGGGATTGCCGGAGGCGCCAGCGTCGCCGCAGGGGCGCCCGCGGCCTGACGGACGCCCAGCGCAGATCACGTCCGACCGCCGACTGGCGAGTGTCCAGGATGGAGCCACTCGCGCCTACGCCCAGGAACTTGTCCCCCGGGAGCCCAGGCCTTCTCCCCCTGGCCGGTTCCAAAGCTCGCCCATATCAGGATTAAAACCGGGAAAGAGGAAAAAGAGTTTGGAGGGAGAAGAGACCTGAATCTACCAATGCCCCCCTTTCAAAAAATTATTTGGGTGCGGGGCATTGAGGGGCAAATGATGAGTCAGGCCCAAATGACCCAACCCATGAGGATGAAGCTCAGGTCCAAGCCCACGAAGAGACCAAGTCAAGGCAGCCACGTTGCTTCGGAAGCAATCCCGCTCCTACCAGATCCTGCGGAGAAATATCGC
Source organism: Litsea cubeba (assembly GCA_012931725.1). Taxonomy (NCBI): domain Eukaryota; kingdom Viridiplantae; phylum Streptophyta; class Magnoliopsida; order Laurales; family Lauraceae; genus Litsea; species Litsea cubeba. The sequence continues at coordinate 50,955,384 of CM022944.1, forward strand.
ACCTGCCTCGTCCAGCGCGAGGGCAGTTCCTCACCTGCCTCCTCCAGCGCGAGGGCAGTTCGAGGGTTCCAAGGACGAACGTTGCTGAAGAGTCGTCCCCATCTGTTAGGGGAGGACTATAAATCAAGGAGCCCCACCAGCACTTGAAGATGGATGGATCTCTCTCTATTCACTTCAACGCTTGTATTCCTCTAGTTTGTAATAATCATTGAGGAAGTAAAACACCACAGGCAATCTCTGCCTTTATGAAGTGGACGTAGGTCATCTTGACCGAACCACTATAAATCTCTCATCTCTCTTCATTTACTGCATTTATTACTTGACCGGTGGTGTCCGAAACCCAATTTTTGGCATCATCAGATACCATTGATGTATTTGTTGTTGGCTTTTTTTGTCACTTGTTGGACGGATTTGTATTGGTTGGCTATGTTGGATGGATTTTATTGGATGAATTTCTATTTAATTTCATATAGGTCATGTTTGATGGATTTCTGTTGGTTGGATACATGTGTATCACATAAAGCATGATAATATGCAGGAAAATAATAATAATTTAGAGAGAGCAACTGTAATTGCATTATCAAATCTAATACTGATTTCTCAAACAACAGTTAATAAACTCCATTGATGGATACATGAACAACCTTGTAACAATGATTACATCCAAATGAACATCCAAGTATGATCATGCAACCCTAAGTCTATCCACCAAATATGATAATCTAGCAATTATGAATCCAGCAAGCGTCAATCCAGCTCGATCGTCTCACATGTGGTTACGTCCGGACTGATAATTTATGTGAAATGTTAGATCTGGGGTTTTCGTATGCGGACTCCTAACCTTGTGCATAAGGGTGATGGTGACACCGCCAATCCGGGATTGGTATATGACAACGTATAGCTAGGTCCACCATCAGTTGTTGTCTTAGTGATAACAACAAAACCACTTCTCCTCCCGACATCACAAGCCCACTTGATTAAGTCTACTCTACTCTTGAATAACTAGACATAACACAGTCATATTAGAATGTAACTGTAAGACCCTGACTCGAGTGACCACGATTAGCACTAATTAAGTCGTGAGTTAGCTCTAAGCAAGATTAGTGGATTTTTGGTTAAGTTGGGATTATAATAGCTTTTATATAGCTTTGGGGAATTTTGAGAGCCTTCTTGATTTAGTGGGACCCTTTGGGGTTTCCTTTAGTGACTTTGCGTGAACGTGAGGACTTACTTGAGGTTCCAATAATTCATGTTTTACCTCTGATTGATTCATCTCATTAATCTCTATAACTTTCATGGTGATCCGTCCCTGTTCGAGGTCCCGAAACCCAACTTTTCCAACGTCAAGGGCAAAACGGTCTTTTTTACTCAAAATGGTCTTTTTACTCAAAGCAGTATTTTTAATGTCTCCAAACCCTCGAAATATATCCTTTTTAGAAACTAGAATTTTCGATGATCAACTTTTCCTTCTTCGTCAAACTCATCCGAGGCCCGGAAAACCATGTTTTAAGCCCAACAGGCTTTGTTAGTAGTGGCACCCATCCCCACTTTCTACAAAAGGAGGAACCTTCTCCAGTTTATTCTTTTTCCTTGTCATTTTCATTGGAGGAGTAGCTGCAACTCTTTTGGGGTTTTCCCTTCTTCTTCTTCTTTATTTTTCCTCCTTAATCCACTCCAATCTTGCACAAATGAAGAAATGGACTCCATCACCTTCTTCTTCACCATGACAGCTCTCCATTGACACTATTGGAAATGAAATCCAGCTGCATTGAGGTCTCCCTTGAGCTAACCCTTGTTCTTTGAAGACCTTCCAAGTAAGTAATCTTTCCAATCTTCTAGATATGTGTTTGCCTAGCCATAGAGAGTCATCATCTTCCTTATTGGAAGCTCTCTCTTCCTCATTGTTTGCTTTAGCATTCTAGGGTTCATTTTGGGGGTTTTTCATGGTATTCTTGTAGGTTGGCTTTGAGATGTGATTAAGAGCTTGTTTAGCCACCTTGGAGACCTAAGGCAAGTGGATGAATTGATATCTTGAATGTTAAAATGTTTTATGAGAAATGTGGATTTCATTGCTTTCTTCATTCATGCTTTGACTTATGGTTTTATCGAATTAGAAATGTCAATCTTGATAAGTCATTTTCCTCTCTTGTTAGTACTCTTAAAATGTATGTAACTTGTTTTGGGATTGAAACTTGCTTATGCCATACGTGGATTTTCATGAATGATGAGTTTTTCTCTTGTGATTGAGATGGATGGACAGGAGATGATTGGGTGTAAAATGTTGGAGGTTTTGATGGTGGATTGGGTGTGGTTTAGAGGAGGTCATTGTCGGATGTGAATTTCGACCCCCGCCCGAAAGGAAATAAAGGGGAATTTTGCATTTTGCGTGGGGAAATCTCTATTCATCTATATATGCTATTTAAATTTTACATCGACAATGAGGATTCCGACTATCCTCAAAATCAATGGATCACGATCGCCAGTTACGGATACGGCCGTAACACCGTTCTTCGACTAAAGCCGAAGAAATTTGGGGAGAAAAATAAATGGGTGGGTTCTTCCTCTCGTCTAATGTGCTGCCGGCAACACACGACGGTTGTCCTGTCACATTAATTTGGGTCTCTTTGGGTCTTTTAATATAGGGTCAAATTAGGGTCATGAGTTAAAGTCCAAATAAAGGTTAATCCTCACACAGCATAATCATAGTAAATCCAAGTAAATAAAATAAAGAAAATAAATGGGGGAGGTGCCAAATATTTAAGAAGAGGATTGGCCCCGTTCCCGGATACCCCCTTCAGATCCCTTGGCAAAATAAGGTTTAAAGGCTGACTTTTCAAATCAAAATGATGATGCAAATGAGATTTTGACTTGTGATTTCGGTGTTTTTCGTGTGCGATACACGAGTGATAAAAATGAAAGGCCGATGGGCCGTAATTGATTGGAGGTGGCCGATGGGCCAGTGTTTGTTTTAAGGGTGGCCGATGGGCCGTGATTGTTTAAGGGTGTCCGATGGGCCGAAGTAAAAAGTGTGTGTGAAATCACTCATCTCATCTCGTCATTCTCATTTATTCAATTTTAGAAGTCAGTTCTTCATTTCCTTTTATCATTCAGTTCGATTAAATATCTGGCACCTGAGGTGGAGGAAGAAATAAAGGTAAAATCTTTTTGGATTTATTTTGTTGGTTTTATAGTTTTTATGGATTTTTGATATGGGGCTAGAAGGGCCTAACTAAGGGATTTACTTGGATTTACGTAATTAATGCTTTATTACTGATCATCGGATTAACCTAACCTAAGGTCCTATACCGCCCACATCAGCTTTCCCAATTCTCTAACGGAATTGGAAGAGTGATGGGACCTAACATATTAAAATGAGAGAAACTAAAGGTAGTGTAACCTGGCTAGGGGGAGACCTAGATCTGGGTCTGGGGTCTGACCTGGTCAGGCTAAACCATTATATGATTTCTAACTCTAATTTTTTAATATTTTTGTATTTTAATATCTTTTACTTTGTTTTTGGTATTTTGGGTTTTTTTTATTTTATTTTATTTTTAGTTTTATTTATAAAGCCTAAAATCTCTTAAACTAATTCTTCTAATCCTAATGAAAGGGAATGAGGAGAAGGAAATAAATTGCTAATTTTTATTCATCAATTAACCTAACCGATTTAGAATTTTAATTAGATTCCCTAATCCTAATGAGGGGAGAGGAGGAGAAGGAAATTAAATATTAAACCTAACTTAATTGTTTTAATTAATCTAATACTTGGAATTCTATTTTTTGGTTCTTTTCTGTTTTTATTCTTTTTGGTTTTTATGAATTATGCAATGCTTAATTTTATCTAAAAAAATAAGAAATAAAAACGCAACTAAGTTATATGTTGCGTGGGCGGGTTAAGTGCATGGACATATTTTAATGCATGGGCTAAGAACAAATTAAATCAAACTAAAAAAAATGCTAATTTAAATGGATGAGCATATTAGATGCATGGGCATATTAGGATGCATAAAATACCATAAAAGAAACAATAAATAAATGTAGTATTAAATTTAATGCAAGAAAATAAAATGGGCATGCATGGGTTCAGTTTAGATAGATGGGCTGGGCTTGATGGACCAATGAGTTATAAGTGGGTTGACAAGTCAAGGAATAAATTGGTCAGGCCGGTCAGTTGGCTGGGATTGAATTTTATTGATGGACTGTGTAGATGAAGTGGGTCCAGGTTTCTTCAACTGATGTGGGCGCTGTATGAGAGGGATGATGGGAATAATTAGGAAGGTGGGCTATCTGGTTCGATGGGTTAACAGATGTGGTTGGATTGTACGTGGGTGATGAAGTGACTGAATGGTGTTGTTTGTGAGAATGGGTTTGTGATGTTTGATGATGATGGGGGATGATAATGTGAAGGTGGGCTGGTAGTTATCAATGGCCGTGAGAGATGGACGGCGATGATATGTATGATCCTACAGTCCTACTGAACTACAATTTATATGATACTGAATCTAATAGTGAGGATGAAGATGCTGAATCTGATAATAATGATGACCAGTGCCTACATGATGAAGATGATATGAATAGGAAACTGCCAAGCCTAACAAGAAAATGATTTCTAATAAATAAATATGAAGGCATTAATGCTACCTAATCTGTGTAATAAAGAAAGATCTCACCCATTTTCCTGATGCATTGTTTTCCAAGAGATGATGCCCGCCTCCTTCCTCTTCACACTTGTATTCTTGTTTCCTTCTTAGTTAGTCGTTTCTTTCAATCTCGGGTGGTCTTTGTCCTTGCTACCAGTATTGCCAGAGCTCTCTTCTTTTTCGTAGGGATGAAAGGGATGATGGTGAAGAGGGGAGAAAATACAAGAGGTTGACTGATGGGAGATGAAAAACGAGAGCCAGAGGAAATAGATGGGTTGGCTGGGCTGTGTAATGGTAGTCGTCTCCTCCCCAGGGTGAGATAAGAATTAAAAGGGTTTTTAAAAGGTGGCTTGATGGAAGGAGTTGTGTGAATTCGAAAGATTATCAACCGATTCTCTTGCTTGAGATCAAGACCGTTCACTTGAGAGTTGGATTCTGGGGATTTTATCCGGGTCCTGTTTGGTAGGAAGATGTTAAATTCTTCTTTTCTATTCGTGGATCTCATTCGCTAAGGGATGGGCCATGTGTACGTATATGGAGAAAGAATATCTAGCCTGGTCGTTACTCTCTTAGTTGTTATGGATTCCAAATTTTTAAAATGATTGGGTAGGACTTCCAATGACATAGTAACGATTGGCTGGGAAGGAATGAAAATCCCACCATGGCTCCCTTCGGTCCTGTGTGGGGAGATTTCCATAACCACAGGATTACGCTAATCACAGCCATCAGATGAGGCTAAGCACTCTCACGTGCCATCCGCGTGCCATCCACGTGGCACCAAGCTCATCCCGGCTGCCAGGACAGGAGGTCCGGCCGAAGTCAAGCAGCTCCGGGCCGCTAGCGCCGAGCTCGGCCACCTCGTGTGTCCATCTCGGCAGAGAGCTCCACCTCGGCTGAAAAAGCCGGGATGGAAGCCGAAGCAAGAAAGAACCTCCACTTGCGCCCCTCATCCCCCACGTCATCAGGCACGTGGAGGGATAGGGGCACGAGCTAGTGGGACAGACGCGACATCCAGCCGCTCACAATCTTCGCCAGATCTCTGACAGGGCGGCATCCAGCGGTTGAGACCACATCAGGGCAAGGCCCGAGGGCAGATCTGATGATCCCCTACCGCCAAAGGCGTCCAACACGATCTGGCCCAACAAGACGCGCATTAAATGCGACGTGGGCTGATCCGACGCGCATTTAATGCAGAGTGGGCTAGATTGGACCGCATTAATTGCAACGTGGGCTGATCATGACTTCCCAGTCGAATCATGAGACCCATGCCAAGATATCGTCCAAGATATCTTCCAAATCGTCTATAAAAAGGACTGCATTTCACATGCAAGGTACGCACAAGACAACTCATAGAGCTGTTACTCTGCCTCTCTTCTTCCTCTCCTTCCATTGTTCCAGTTCCTTCACTGACTTTGGCATCGGAGAGCCTTGCGCCGCCCAGGCCAGGGTCCTCTGACCGTGTGTTCTTCCCTTTCAGGCTTTCGGACGACACCGAGTCATCACCATCATCGGATAAGTCCTTTAAGGCTCCCCAGTTATTGTGGGTCATTATTTTCTGCACCTACAATTGGCGCCGTCTGTGGGAAAGTAATATCCCAACCTTACCAACCTTCCCAACCTCCTTAACCTCAATCTCTCAGAAGCCATGCCTCCGAAAGCTAGGAAGGGCATAGAGTCCTCGAGAGCAGCGCTCGAGCTGCCACCACCGTCGACAGACGTCCCTCCTCAAGGGCGCTCCCGCACGGTGCATGGCACGTCTGCAGGTGAGGGCCGCTTAGGCTCTCAGCTCTTTGTCGAGTTCCCCTTCCAAGAGGGGCTCGAGGCCTCGATCTCAGCAGAAGAAGTCATGCCACCCAGACGCGATGAGCGTCGGCATGAGCGTCCTCGGAAGGACAAAGCCGTGGCCGTAGGAGAGACGCACCACGTTCAACCCCCTGCCGCTGGAGGGGTTCTCGAAGCCCAAACTGCTCTCCTCCAGAGGTAAGAGCAGCTGATTCGCGAGCTCCAGCAGCAGCTGAGGGCAGCGCAAACCGCCTCCTTGAGGCAGGTCTCTGAGCCTCAAGGGAAAAAGAGGGACGCCCTCAGCAGGGCAGCCCAGCCTCCCCGCGAGGATCTCAGGAACCATCTAGACCAAAAGCGGAGCCAGATCCGTGACGAAGGCTCGAGCAACAGCCGGAGTCACCATAGCCGCGATGGCCGAACTCACAGCCATCGTAGCCCGAACCACTCCAAGCGAAAGCCAAAGGCCCAGACTCCAGAGAAGGACGATGAGCAGGAGCGATTTGACAAACGTGTCAGATTGGCTCTCCAGCACAACCTGGACGTGCGGGACCAGAGGCAGATCTGTGGTCACACTGATCTGGGGGGCTCGCCCTTCACAAAAGAGATCGAGCACACCCCCTTGCCCAGAAAGTTCTCCGTCCCACGGTTCGTCCCCTATGACGGACTATCCGACCCATCCGCTCACCTCCGACACTTCTCCCAGAAGATGTCCATCTGGGGGAATGAGGGTCACCTGAACTGCAAAATCTTCTCCTCCAGTTTGGGTGACCTCCCCCTGAAGTGGTTCTGTTCTCTCCCAGAGAAGTCCATTTCGAGTTGGAAGGAGCTCCAGCTCTCCTTCCTGAAGAAGTTCCAAGCCTACACCGTCGTCCCCAAGAAAGAAGGGGACCTCCTCGCCCTAAGAATGAAACAGGGTGAGACCCTCGCCATCTTCGCCCGGCGATTCTGGGCGGTCTACAGCCAGATCGAGGGCACCAGGGAGGAGATAGCAATCTACGCCTTCCAGCATGCCCTGATCCCCGGCCACGACTTGCGGAAGGACTTGGCCGGGAACCCCCCGGAATCCATGCCAGAGTTGATGTCCCGGGTAAAGCGCTTCATCGCCCAGGAGGAAGACGAGATCCGAGCCAGGGATCAGGACGGGCATCCGGAGCCCGAGCAGAAGAGTAGCCAGCCTCGGCAGAGAGGCGGGAGGCCCTTCCAGAAGCAGGAGCCCAAGCAGGCCTGGGTCTCCAGTTCGGCAAAGCCTGCGTCGTCCAGATCCGGGGGCGCCTGGAAGCCCAGACCTCCCTCCAGCGCCAGTCAGAGCGTCAACGTCGTCTTCAAGGAGCCGAGCTACCGCATCCTGACCAAGATCAGGTCCAAGCCATTCTTCAAGTACCCTCAGCCCTTGAAGAATGAGCCCACCGCCGGCAGCCAAAGCAAGCTCTACTGCTCCTTCCATAGGGGTAACGGGCACAAGACCGAGGACTGCAAGACTTTGCAGTGGTACCTGGAAAAGCTGGCCGAAGAGGGCCACATTCCAGAATTCGTCAAGGCAGGTGATGCCGGCGGCAGCGAGGGCCGGATTCACCAGAGCGCAGCCCAGGCTCCAGACAGCGAGGATTCCGAGAAGATCATTAACGTGATCCATCTGGCGTCCTCAGCTCCCGCTTCCTCGTCCTGGGGCAGCTCCCAGGCCCGTGCCGAAGCCAGGCGGGCTTCGCACGGGAAGGAAGTATTGAAAGCCGAGCTCGCTCCGGCACCCAAGAAAGCCCGCCGCGACCGACCCGCCATCTCATTCTCAGACAGAGACCTAGAGGGAATCCAGCTCCCTCACAATGACCCCCTGCTCCTCACCATGAAGCTGAGAGACTTCACAGTGAAGAGGATCCTCGTCGACTCCGGCAGCTCCTCCGAGGTCCTCTACTACGACTGCTTCAAGAAGATGAAACTCTCCGAAGCAAACCTCACGGAGGTCCGTGCACCCCTGCTAGGGTTGTCCGCCACACCAGTCTACCCCAAGGGTAGGATCACCCTGGAGACCCGAGTTGGCGGAGCCTCCGTGTCGGCCGACTTTCTAGTCGTGGACGCCCCTTCTCCCTACAACGTCATACTGGGCAGAACGTGGCTCCACAAGTTAGAAGCAGTTCCTTCTTCCCTCCATCAAAAGCTGAAGTTCGTCCTTGAGAACAAGGAGGGCAAGATGGAAGTAGTCACAGTGGAGGGGGATCAGCAGCAAGCCAGGCAGTGCATGCTGGCCGCGGTCCCGGCAGTAAAGGAGCCAGAGCGCGTCAACCTCGCCGAGTTCGAGAAAGGCCTCGACAAAATCGGCCGGGACCCCGAAAAGAAGAGCATCGAGGACCTGGCCGAGGTTAGGCTGAACCCGGCAGATCCAGACAGGTTATTCCTGATTGGCACCCAGCTGCCAGACGAGGAGAGGGCCGAACTCTCTCGGTTCCTGATGCAGAACGTCGACGTCTTCGCTTGGAGCCCAAGCGAAATGCCTGGGGTCGACCCCGAGGTCATGTGCCACAAGCTGAATGTGGACCCCGACCACAAGCCGGTAGTGCAGAGGGCCCGTAGGACAGGGCTGCAGCAGACAGATGCGGTCGTCGAAGAGATCGACAACCTACTGAAGGCAGGAGCCATCCGGGAAGTCCAGTACCCGGTGTGGTTGGCCAATACGGTGGTGGTCAAGAAGAAAACTGGAAAGTGGAGGGTGTGCGTGGACTTCACGGACTTGAACAGGGCCTGCCCTAAGGATAGTTTCCCCCTTCCAAAGATCGACCAACTGATCGACGCCACCGCTGGTCACTACCGAATGAGCTTCCTCGACGCCTACAGAGGCTACCACCAGATCCCGCTCTACGAGCCTGACGAGGAGAAAACATCATTCATAACCCCCCGCGGCACTTACTGCTACAAGGTGATGCCCTTCGGGCTAAAGAACGCGGGGGCAACCTATCAGCGCCTCGTCACAAAAATGTTCCATGCTCAGCTCGGCCGAACGGTAGAGGTGTACATCGACGACATGGTCGTCAAATCAGTCCGCTCCGGCGATCATCTGGCGGATCTCGGCCAAGTCTTCGACATCCTCCGCGCATACAAGCTCAAGCTAAACGCTTCCAAGTGCGCCTTCGGCGTAGCCTCTGGCAAGTTCCTCGGCAGCTTGGTAACGCGGAGGGGGATAGAGGCTAATCCGGACCAGATCACCGCGATCCAGAGCATCCAGAGCCCCTCTACCACGAAGGAAGTTCAGAAGCTCACAGGAATGGCTGCAGCACTCAACCGCTTCATCAGCCGGTCATCAGATAAGTGCAGGCCTTTCTTTCAGCTTTTAAAGAAAAATTTGAAGTTCCAATGGACCCCTGAGTGCGACCAAGCATTGGCCGCATTCAAAGCTTATTTAATGTCACCACCCTTACTCTCCACCCCAACTTCGGGGGAGATTCTGTATTTGTACCTTGCGGTCTCGGATCACGCGGTGAGCTCCGTCCTCATCAGGGAGGACGAGGGAATTCAAAAGCCAATTTATTATACGAGCAAGACCTTGCTCGATGCCGAGACCAGGTACCTTCTATTGGAGAAGCTTGCGTTGGCTCTCGTCAGTGCCTCCCGCAAGCTCTCCCATTATTTTCAATCCCACACCATTGTGGTGATCACGGAGCACCCACTCCGTTCAGTGTTCAAGAAGGCTGACTTTTCAGGGAGAATATCAAAGTGGGCAGTTGAGCTGGGGCAGTATGATATACAGTACCGTCCCCGAACTGCGATCAAAGCCCAGGTCCTGGCAGACTTTATTGTCGAATTCGTCTCCCCCAACCCGGCTCCGACTCAGCTCGGCACGGCACTGGGGGGCACAGGGCACGAGCCAGTAGAAACTGAGGTCGAACAATCTCCCACCTCGGCATGGAAGATCTTTGTCGACGGGTCGTCCACCTCCAAGAGAGCTGGCGCCGGCATAGTTCTCCAATCGCCAGAGGGCCTGGTCATAGAGCAAGCCTTCACCCTGGACTTCAAAGCGACAAACAATGAGGCAGAGTACGAAGCACTGATTACAGGGTTGAACAGCGCCCAAATCCTCGGAGCCCAGCACCTGGAGATCTTCAGCGACTCTCAACTGGTAACTAGCCAGCTCGCTGGAGACTACCAGGCCAGGGACGACAGGATGGCGGCCTACTTAGCCCTTGCGAAAAAAACTGCTCTCTCATTTCCAGAAAGCCGAGGTCAGGCAAATATCCAGAGATACCAACACGCACGCAGATGCGCTTGCAAACCTGGCCTCCGCTGTCGAAGCAGGGAAGAAAAGGACCATCGAGGTTGGGTCAGTATCAAGGTCAAGTTTAGAACTCCATTCATCTCGGCTTGTCCTCTGTGCTGACCTCGGCCCAAGCTGGATGGATCCAATTGTCGCCTACTTGAAGAACGACCAGCTCCCCGAGGACAAGGCTGAAGCCCACAGGATCAGACTCAGAGCAGCGCGATTCTGGCTCTCTCCCGAAGGCAAACTCTACAGGAAATCCTTCACAGGTCCATACCTCCAATGCGTCCATCCAAGCAAGGTGGACGACTTCCTGTATGAGATCCACGAAGGAATATGCGGCAGTCACATAGGAGGTCGATCCCTGGCGTACAGAGCAATAAGCCAGGGCTACTGGTGGCCCTACATGCAGAAAGACGCGCAGGTCTACGCCAGGAAATGCGAGAAGTGCCAGAAGTTCTCCCACTCCCTCCATCAGCCGGCACAAGATCTGAGTCCCCTCTCTAGCCCATGGCCCTTCGCTCAATGGGGCCTGGACATTGTGGGGCCTCTTCACCGAGCTCCAGGAAACAAGAGATGGCTGATAGTGGCTACGGACTACTTCACAAAATGGATAGAAGCTGAACCGTTGTCTTCGATCACGGACAGGGACTCCAGGAACTTCGTTTGGAAAAACATCCTTACGAGGTTCGACATCCCCCGGACCCTGATTTCAGATAACGGGACTCAGTTCGACTCCAAGTCCTTCAAAGACTTCTGGCAAGAGCACGGCATCAGAAATCATTACTCCACTCCGGCATATCCACAGAGTAATGGCCAGGCAGAAATCTCCAACAAAGTGATCCTGGACGGCCTGAAGAAGCGACTGGACAAGGCAAAGGGCAGATGGACAGAAGAGCTTCCGAGCGTGCTGTGGGCATACAGAACAACTCCAAGGAGGTCCACCTCGGCAACACCTTTCTCTCTGGCCTACGGGATGGAGGCAGTCATTCCTTTGGAAATCGGCCTTCCTACCCTGAGGACAGAGCTGGTCGACCAAGGCCGAAATCAGACGAACCTGGCAATGGAGCTGGAGCTGGCAGACGAGCGACGAGAAGCAGCAGCCCTGCGACTGACTGACTATCAGCAGCGGTTAGCCAGGGCATACAATCAAAATGTCAGAGAGAGAAAGTTCTCCGCAGGAGAGCTGGTTCTCAAGAAAACCCTGCCAGCTGACAGAAAGCCAAACGAAGGGAAGCTGGCCCCGAACTGGCATGGCCCGTTCAGAATAGTCTCACTGGCAGGAAAGTCAGCCTACAAGCTCGAAGACTTAGAAGGCAAGCCACTGCCGAGACCATGGAATGCATCTCACTTGAAGAAATTTTATTTCTAAGGATGTATTGAATCTCAGAGTCAATAAAAGCAGCTTTCGCCTTGCCATCAATTTATCGTCTCTCTCTGACTGATTCCGGCAGCACTGGGTCTACGCCCTGGATACAGCCTGGAGTTCTTACACTCGGCCGAATTCCTAAAGTCCCGGGTTTTGAACCCAATCATGGGTCTACGCCCTGGATACAGCCTGGAGTTCTTACACTCGGCCGAATCCCTAAAGTCCCGGGTTTTGAACCCAATCAAGGGTCTACGCCCTGGAAATGGCCTGGAGTTCTTACACTCAGCCTTTCCTAAAGTCCCGGGTTTTGAACCCAAGGGTTAACAGCCCTGGAAGGAGGCCTCGAGTTCGGACACTCGGCCGAGTTCCTAAAATCAGGGATTTATCCCATTCTACAAGGGTTCGTAGCCCTGGAAGGAGGCCTCGAGTTCGGACACTCGGCCGAGTTCCTAAAATCAGGGATTTATCCCATTCTACAAGGGTTCGTAGCCCTGGAAGGAGGCCTCGAGTTCGGACACTCGGCCGAGTTCCTAAAATCAGGGATCTATCCCATTCTACAAGGGTTCGTAGCCCTGGAAGGAGGCCTCGAGTTCGGACACTCGGCCGAATTCCTAAAATCAGGGATTTATCCCATTCTACAAGGGTTAACAGCCCTGGAAGGAGGCCCCGAGTTCGGACACTCGGCCGAATTCCTAAAATCAGGGATTTATCCCATTCTACAAGGGTTCGTAGCCCTGGAAAGATGTCTCGAGTTCAGACACTCGGCCGAATTCCTAAAATCAGGGTTTTTACCCCTCTACAAGGATCTACAGTCCGAGTGCATACACCCCTCAAAGATCATTGCCGAGCTCACGCTCCCATAGCCGAAACCAGCGGGATGATGACTCCACTTCGGCACAAGCAGCTCGTCTCGGCCAAAGCCAGCCATTTCGGCCAAGGTCAGCTTTTCAGAAGAGAGAACTGTGCCAGCACTCAAACACACAAAAATGCAAGTATTCCAGAACAGTGCAAAGAAAGAGAGAAAGAACTCAAAAGCTTTGTACACAGTTTGGGTGATCACAGAACTCCTCCTTTTTATTCATTGAAAGTTGCTTTATTACAAGAGTTACAGAACAGAAAGCAAGGTACAAAAAGGAGGATCGCAGTCCTCTGAAAACAGAAAATAAAGAAAAGCTGGGAGACTCTGATCTTCGCCGACTCTTCGGGCTGCAGACTTCGAGAGCCGGATCACGGACTGGAGGTTCTGAGTGATCCTGAATTTCACAGAGCTCTATAATACACTTTGGTTGGTCAGACCAAAGCGATTGCAGAGCCCCTCCAGTCCGGAGGCCCTGGACCTCGCCGAGCTCTTCAACACCCTCCGGTCAGTGAGACCAAAGTTTGAAGGGCCCCCAGGTCCAGCAGGCCTCAACTCCACCCTTAGTCTTACCATTCTGACAAGGGCGCCCGCTCGATGCGATGCATGACCCTGCAGAATCAGCAGACACTCAGGGCCCGACCATCCCGCAGTCGCAGAGGATTCCCCTGCAACCTGACCAGGGACGGTCGGCCATGAACCCGCGTTCAGAGAGCGTGTGGTCCACGGAGAGTTCCTTCAGAGAGCGCGCAGGCCACGATGGGGTTCCCCCCTTGGAGAAAGCCGTCCACAGACGCAAGGGTCCCCCCTGGATCGAAGATTGCAGAATGTCTACTAGCCATGGTTCCTATGTCTATGTGGTTTAAGCTATCCTACGTTCTGTTCTTTTCATCGCCCATGGCAAGCCTGTCGTCCCTACTTATAGGAAGAAGAAGGGCTCAGCCTCCGAAGGAAGTTATGGGGGCGAAGTCTCCCACGCGTTACTCGGGATGCACGACTGTTGACCAGCGATCCCTATGACGCCAAGTGGAGACATCCGTCCGTTTCCCTCATAGGCCGTGCCACCATGTTTACTGCTATTTATGATCTCCAGAATACGGAGAATCGGCACAGAGAGCTATGAGGACCGTTTGACTCCTTCTACCTCAAGAGTCACGCGTTATATTAAAGGCATTCAAGCACCATTCAATGCACCCCAGAAATGAAGGAGAAACAAATGCAGAGAAAAATGCACAAGTAAAGAAGCCCGACTTTCATTGAATTGACAGAGAATATTACAAGGCTAAGAAGCAAAAACATTACATGCAAGAAGACAGAAATATAGAGGAGCCCGGCTACTATGGTTTCGGCGACTCCACTAGGTCGATCACCGTATCTGATGGACCAGTGGACTCGGCCGAAACCGTGACCTTGCTTGGAGCGTCGCTGGCAGAGGAGGCTTTGGCCGGTACCTCACCCGAACCAGGGGCAGAAGAGGTCTCACCCTGAGGCACGGCCGAAGCATCGCTGGCGACCGGGGCGTCGCTCAAGACCGGGGCAGCTGGAGCGTCATCAGCGGCAGGAGCAATTGCAGGAGCTTCAACTGGGGCACTTTCGGCTGCAGGAGCGGAGCTCGGCTCAGGAGCCGGGTCCGAGTACTTCGGCAGGTCCCGATAGATAGGGTGATCTTCGGGGACCCCCGCACGCCTCTGTACGGCCAGGCATCCTTCCTCGAACAGGATGGTGGTGATCTCCTCCACCTGCTTCTCATATAGCTCGGAGGCATGATCCACCCCATCCTGGAAGGCGGACTGGGCCTCGGACAGAAGAGAGGCCTTCTCCTTCTCCAGCTCGGCGTTCGCCGTCCTCAGCCTAGCCGTTTCGGCTCGCCCAGCCAGCACTTCCCCGCGCAGCCTCGTCCCCTCAGCCGTCGATTCAGCCTTCAATCTTGCCAATTCCGACTCCAGCTCGGCGGTCTTCTTGTTCCTCGCCCAGACCTCGCCCTTCAGATGATTGGCCTTCGATGTAAGTTCGGCGACATCAGCCAGAGCCGATGCCAGCCGAGCAGCCTCATCAGCGCTGGCCTTCTTCATCCGCTCCATTCCCGCCTGCAGCTCCTCCAGTTCCTTCTTCAGCTTGTCCCTCTCGGACTCCAGCTGAGTGACCCTCATCGCGTTCCTGTCGCTCCTTCCCACCACGGTTAGGAGCCTTTGCACGTTCTGCAAATGGAGAAAGTGGGTCAAACCAGGGCAGTCGAGCTAAAGTTATTCGAGGAAAAGTGCTGAAAACACTTACCAGAAGGTTCGCCTGGATCGCCGAGACCATCAGGCTCTCATTGTCGAACCTCTCATGCGTCTCCATATCTCGCGGCAGAGCGCAGGCCTTGGCAAGAGCCCCGATGACGTCGGCGTTCCCCAGCAGCCAATCCTCGACGTTCAGAGGCTTTCCGGGCTGCGTTTCCATCCTCGGCCTCCATGGCGGTGGGGCAGTTCGGGGTCCGGAGGATGACCCGGATCCCTGCCCCGCCGAGGTGCTGTGCTCGCGAGTCGTCCAGCCGGACGGCCTGCCTGCCGGCACGCTCTTCTCAGTCGGTGCGCTCTTTTCAGCTGGAGCCTTGGCTCCGGGGGCCCGCGCAGGGGTTTTGCCCTTCGGAGGCTGTTCGGTCCCCAGGTCCTTCTCCCCCGCCTTGGACTTCTTCCTGGGCGGGGACCCCTCCCTCGGGCGCTCAGGCGAACGTCGCCGAACTCCCGCACTCGAAGCAGGAGCAGGAGCGGAAGCAGGAGCAGGAGCAGGAGCGGGAGCGGAAGTGTCGCCAGCACCTCCCGAGCTCGAAGCTGCTCGGGTGCTGGCAGAAGATGGCGTCGCAGAGGAAGAGGACCCCCGCCTGAACTTGGGCGCTAGGTCCTTGACGGCAGGCTCCCTCGACCTTCCCGCCATATCCTCTTCCTGATCAGAAGAATAAGCGTCCACTATCTGCCTCAAGTTCGCCGGCTCCGAACTGGAAGTGGACGCCTCGGACCCAGACGCGGCTCGGCTAGCGGCAGGATCGCTCAAGGGGATCCCGGAAGGTACAGCAAGGGAGACGGTTGGACGATCAGGATGCACCTCGTCCACCTCGGGTACCCCGGTCCTCTGGTAGTGGCCGCGGTATCTCGGCGTGTATCCAAGCAGCTTCCAGGCCGACCTAGTCTCGTGCCCCTTGTACCTCTCGACCTTGTTGACGTCGTCGGGGTTCCTCCTCCAGCCCTCACTCGCAGCTCGGCGTCGTCTCGCACCCGCCTCTGCATAACAAACAATAGGGGAGTCAGCTCGGCATCGCCGAAGTCAAGCAAAGAAGATGAGTAAAAAGGAGCGATGTTTACTTGGGACTGTCCCGGGGCGGCGCGGGACCGATAGCCTCCTACTTTCGCCAGCGCCGAACTCCCAGTCCCCCGAGACGCATAAGAAGGCTTCTTTGGCATTCTTACTTGAATCTTCCAAGGCCAGCACGAAGCCTCTTCGCTGCGGCTTCACCCGGAGATAATATTTCCCTTCCCCGGCCTTGCAGATATCATAGGTGTCCTCGATGTCATGGACACCTAGGTCGGTCCCCAGAACCTCATTCAGCTTCGCCGTGCCCATGATGACCTTATAGCCATTGGGCATCAGCTGGCACGGGGTAAGGGACCAGGTACTGAGGCAGGCTCTAAGTAGAGGGTGCAGGGGAAATCTGACCCCGCCCTCGATCACAGAGATCAGAGGGAACGGCATCCAGCCGCCGGACCAGCGCATCGTGGCATAGTCAACAGAGTCTGCCGGCTTGAGCAGGACTCGCTCCGGAATATCGAAGGTAGCCCTGAATCTGGCTATGCCCTCTTCGGTGTCTAAACTGAACCTAGGGGTGCCCATGTCTAGAAAGAAGGGTACAGCAAAAGAGAAAGCCCTAAAGGTTGCGAAACCCTAGGAAAAAGCTACAAGGAGGCGCGGAGCAACTTACAGAGACGAAAAAGGACAACTCGAGTACAGATCTAGACACGCCCTGTGGTCGTCCTCGCTAGGAAGATCTTGAGCAGCAGAGCAGAAATCGGAGATGAGGACGAAGGCGAAAAGAAATCAGAAGCGAGAAGAGAAGAAAACGACCCTATTTACGGAGAAGAAACCCTCGGCGCGCGCTGCTTTCGAAATTCGAAAGGATGGATTTCGCGATCCGCGCCTATTCCATCAAAAAGACAGCACAATCAGTGAAAAGGCGACGCGTGTAACCGTCGACTCGCTCCCCAGTACAGACAGGACGGAGCATTTATTACTTCAGGACAGTTGAAGTGACACCAGGCGATGACCGTCGCATCCCCAGGCGAGTCTTCTAGCTTTCAACCACTAAAGGCCAGGGCGCTTAAGAGGTCAAAAGCTAGGGGGCAATTGTGTGGGGAGATTTCCAGAACCACAGGATTACGCTAATCACAGCCATCAGATGAGGCTAAGCACTCTCACGTGCCATCCGCGTGCCATCCACGTGGCACCAAGCTCACCCCGGCTGCCAGGACAGGAGGTCCAGCCGAAGTCAAGCAGCTCCGGGCCGCTAGCGCCGAGCTCGGCCACCTCGTGTGTCCATCTCGGCAGAGAGCTCCACCTCGGCTGAAAAAGCCGGGATGGAAGCCGAAGCAAGAAAGAACCTCCACTTGCGCCCCTCATCCCCCACGTCATCAGGCACGTGGAGGGATAGGGGCACGAGCTAGTGGGACAGACGCGACATCTAGCCGCTCACAATCTTCGCCAGATCTCTGACAGGGCGGCATCCAGCGGTTGAGACCACATCAGGGCAAGGCCCGAGGGCAGATCTGATGATCCCCTACCGCCAAAGGCGTCCAACACGATCTGGCCCAACAAGACGCGCATTAAATGCGACGTGGGCTGATCCGACGCGCATTTAATGCAGAGTGGGCTAGATTGGACCGCATTAATTGCAACGTGGGCTGATCATGACTTCCCAGTCGAATCATGAGACCCATGCCAAGATATCGTCCAAGATATCTTCCAAATCGTCTATAAAAAGGACTGCATTTCACATGCAAGGTACGCACAAGACAACTCATAGAGCTGTTACTCTGCCTCTCTTCTTCCTCTCCTTCCATTGTTCCAGTTCCTTCACTGACTTTGGCATCGGAGAGCCTTGCGCCGCCCAGGCCAGGGTCCTCTGACCGTGTGTTCTTCCCTTTCAGGCTTTCGGACGACACCGAGTCATCACCATCATCGGATAAGTCCTTTAAGGCTCCCCAGTTATTGTGGGTCATTATTTTCTGCACCTACAGGTCCTATCTCTTCCTAGGTGGATAATCTTGGACATCTTTCTCTCTTATCTCATTTGATCTCATTGCCATTACCCAATTCAAATTTGCTAAAACAAGTGGCCTTGCACGATGGAGAACTTCAATCCGGAAGTGTTTGGACGACTCACCCAACTTTCCCTTTCCATCATGAAGATATCATATCTTAACCTTTGTGAATCTATTGATGGGTCCTAATCTTTAACGCTCAGGCCCCCAGGAATAATTATGACCCATTGGATTATAATTTGGCCAAAATTTACTTCATCCATTGGTGGGGGGTCTCCCTTAGATTTATTGCATGGAAATGGATAATCAGAAGAACAAGTTTGAAATAATTTTGGTCTATTTGTTGATTGGCCCTAACTCCAATGAGAATAAAAAAAAGAAATTTTGATTTTTACATGTTACTCCCAGTGACAAATTTTTAGATCCGGCTTCATACAATTGTAGGTTTTTCTTTTTTTTTTTTTTTAGAGGATTGATTTGATATAATTGACCAATTGATCTAATCTCTTATAAAGGGTATTCAAGAACAAAATCAATTGAAGTTTGATAATCATATCTATTGTATAAAGTGGGCCATGCCTATGATGGACCAAATTGGACACTAGTGATTCTCTCTAGAGAGATTACAAAAGTGGGCCCAGAGCCTAGCTCAAAGTGAGACAAGTCAGGTAAGTATCGGGTTCACAATGTGGCCTGAGTTGAACCCTGAGTTTGTGATAGCCCAGGTCAGGAAATCCCAAGATATTTGGTGTATGACTTAAAAACAAAGCAATTCCCTATGTTCAATCAAAGATATAAATATTGAGACTTGGCTTTGGGGCATTGATTATGTTAGGAAAATGATTATCCAATGCTGGGCCCCTTATAGATCAGGTCAAGTGTGGCAAGCCTCGAAATCATAGATTCTGATCCCTTCGTTGGATCCCAAAGCTTTATATACTGTTGTAAAGGCTTCGATATCTGGATCAATGATTCTAGCCTCCTTACCCATGCTAATCGTATCGTATTTGGACAAACTAAATGTTATCTTTCTAAGATCAACCTAAGCGTGTTCTATGTAGTCTGGAAGGGGCTTGGATAGTGTTGTAGTCCGTTCCTTGTGTGAATAGTGGGTTGAACTCGAGATCTCGACGCGATTCGGCTTTCTTCTCACATGAATATCTAGAGATCGTCGAACTAAGTCTAAAATTATCAACAACCATCTCCATCGTCATTAATTAATCTGAATTATGCTATTAATCATTCAATTATGGGTGAAATGGGGGCATCACTATATATGACAGGTGTTTAAGGCTATCATAGGGGCCAAATGAGGTGTCTACAGTATGCCCCTCTTTGGAGAACAGCACGTGGAGAGTTGTGCTCCAAAGAAAGTAGACACACCACTCATGACTCACGGGAGCTTTTAAGCTCGCGGGAGTGGCCACCTACGGATGTATGCAATTGCAAATTTATTCCAAAGGTGAGGTTTACTTTTCTAGGATCGGTTCTGATTCAGGGGGAAAAAGGAAAAAAAGAAGAAGTTACGTGCCTACTGATTTGATTGGAAACCCGAGATCTGTGCCTCGGTGCCCGTGGTATTGCCACGTGGCGGGTTGGGAACTGTGCCCCAGTTGCTGAATTTAAAATGATGGCGGGAATGTGCCATAGTTGCTGAATTTAAAATGGTGGTGGGAACTGTGCCCCAGTGGTCTGAATCAGAAGTCGATCTTTCGATTAGCTAAATCACTATCAGAATTTCATTTGTTCTTGCAATAGAATTGATTTCAAATGGTGATATATAACGTCTTTTAACTTTCATCCATAGTTAAATGTTTAAAGCATAATTGAAACTAATTAGCAATAATGGGGATCTTAGTGGAAATCATAAACATAGTTCAAGCAATAGTGTGAGTGCATGTGAGAATGAGATGCATTTTTTTTTTAAAGAGTTGTTTGATTTTGAAACTCGGGTATGCATCGAAAAAGCTAAATCAATGGAAGACGGTCACCGGAATAACCGTCACTCTCTAGGGATCTTGGTCTTCACCCAAGCTTAGACGAGAACCTAGGATAGATTCGATCATCTTTTTGTGCTTATCATGGAGAGCTTCGAATTACACGGTTTCCGTCCTCCAACATCAAGATTTGAGTCGGCGAACACACAATTCGTGAGAACACGGTATTATGGTTGCCGTACCGATTATAAGCGCTTAAGGGAGGCCTACGGTGACTCAATTTCCAGACGTGAGGTAAAATCATGAAAATCATAGTTAGGGGTACTTACCTCAAGAGCTTTCCATAAATCTGATGTTATGTATCGTTGCTGCTTTCTTTCGTCATTTGTTTACCGAAGCTTGTGAACTTGTCATCAATCTCCATCAGTGTGTTTGAAGGTCCTTCACCTTGGTGTTTTTGCTTTCGATTTCGGATCCTGCATTGAACAAACACTAAAAGATTCTGCATTTTTCTTCGTTAGTACTCAGTTTTATAATTTGCAGAGGTAATCATTCTAATTTTATTGATGAAGATGGCATGAGATGCAGTGCACAACATCAGGTGTACGCGTGATGCGACTAATGTGCGTGCAACGGGACCTTATGTGATGGGACAATGTTTCAGTTTGACGATGTGCCATTCTTTTATGTATGTGCCTGTTTTGCTTCCCCCTTTCTTTTTTTTTTTGGTTTTTTTTTTTGTTTTTTTTTTGTGTTTTTTGTTTTTTGTGTTTTTGTTATTATTATTATTATTTTTAAAAAAATCTATGTGTGTACCCTACTTAGCATATAATGAGGTAAACGCATGGATTTGGATTTTGGAATGATGCATGAACTGTTGACACCAAAAATGTCACTTTGCCTTTTCAAGATCCAAAGAGCTACATGAAGTCGCAACCTGCCATAAATAGGTAATGCTGCTTCCAAAAATCAAATCTTGTCAGAATCAGACAAAAACTGCAAGATTCTTCCAGACAGCCAAAAGAGGAGTACACAAGAAGTTTCGGGCCATTTCAAAATCATTTGGCCTAACTTCGCTTCTCCGACAGCCGAAAAAGAGCTCTCGGCGACAAAAGCTCTCCGGGACCATGATTTCCAAGACAGAGCTTATGGATCATCTTAAAATGACTCCAATAGGTTCCCTGTCAAATTTCAAGTCAATCGGACATCGGTTGACCGCACATCAAACCGCGACATCTTCATCGCGACAAAAAGCAAGTCTACAGGTGATAGGACCCCAAACGGCTTCGAAACTCAAACAAAAGCCTATGGTTGGTCTTATTTATTGCTCAGGAGGCTTCACACCAAATTTCAGGTCATTCCGACATCGTTTGACCCAGTTTCAGCTTCTGACGGAAAATCGGCAGCTCTGCGCGACAAAGTCTTCGGCTTTCTCAGGAAATTGGAAACTTTGCAAAATAAAATGCAAGGATTCTCATCAGGTTTCCTACAAAGAAATCAGGCCAATAAATGGTCAAAATGTCAAGGAAAAGTACAGAAGAAAAAAGAATCGAAAAAAAGCAAAAACGGACGCAAAACGGGACACGAAAGGGGGAAAACCCCCCCAGGGTCGCAGACCCCTGCGACCCTGGGCCAGGGTCGCAGGCCAGGGTCGCCGGCGACCTTGGACCCCGGGGTCGCCGGGAAAGCCCCGGAATCCCCGGTTTTTGCCGTTTTTTCGCGATTCGAAAGGCCCAGCCTCTGGTACTTTCCAAAATTCATGCTTTTGAGACACCATGTCCTCTGACATCCGTCCAAAACACGGGTAAATCATCAAGAGTATCGAAGACAGTATTGATCGCCACCCGGTCAACCAAAAAAGTGTGCTTTCCACCCGACCGATCGAGAAATCGACAGGACAGATGGCACCGACCCGCTGTTGGCAACAAACACCTGAAATTACATGGTCATCTGATGTCGATCTACATGAAGATCCATCGATGATCATCGACAGAAGAATTCCAAAAGACGTGGCACGGCCCGCGACTCTTCAGCTGCTCGGCGACCACTTAATGCGATTAATTGACTAACTTTATTACAGTCATTAATCCATTTCTTTGGACGGCCCAATCAGAAGCAAGCATTCGGGAGTTACAAGTCAAGAGATTCATGGCATTTAACCCATGAAACTCCTCCCATCATGGCGATTAAAGGCGATTAAATGCCCTCAATCTCCTCCGGCCAATCAGAAGCCAAGAAAAAGGAGTTACAAAATAAACAATTCAATTTTGTAACTCCTCCCATTATGCGGCTTAAATGACAATAAAAGCCCATAAACCCACCTAAAAGGCTACCTAAAAGCCTATAAATAGGAGGGCTCTCCAAGAAGAAACAGACATCAGAAACATCAGAGAAAAAAGCACAGGCATACAGACAGAAATCCAGAGAAAGGAAAAAGAGAGAAAACTCTGCGGAAGTTCTACACCGGCCACCGCAACAAGGTGGCAAAAGTCCCTTGGGGGGTACCCCCCCCCAAGGTCCTTGCCTTCTCCTCCTGCCTCCAATGGCTTAGATGTGGCTTTTCAGCCCGTCTACTCGGCTTTTTATTGGACATAGGACCTTCCTTTGGTCTTTGTCCTCTAAAAACCTGAGGTTATAGCCAAGCCAAGCGAATCAATAGCATCCTCTGTTCTCATCTGCATGGATGATGGCGAAGCCCACATATGGCTTGCGACCGTCAATCTAAACGAGTCCCCCACAATCTCCTGAGAAGTTAGATCCTCCTTTTCTTGCTTTTCATTGTAGTTTGTATTTTTTCAAAAGAGACAAAAATCACAATTCTTGTCTTTCATTATTGATAAGGATTGTAAATCGGCTATAAACGCCAAAATCGGCTATAAACGCCAAAAATCGGCTATAAACGCCAAAATCGGCTATAAATGCCAAAAAAATCGCCTTTCACGGCAAACCAAAAAAATGTCTCTTTTCTTAAATATATGTGCAATGGAAAACTTGAAAGAAGTTGATTTCCTTTTTACTTGCGAAGGTTGATCTCCGGATCACCACTTGCAATTCCAAGTAAAAATAGAAAATCTGGCACACCCACAAAAAAAGAAATGTTGATGCACGCCCCTGCCCCCCGGTTAAGAAAGGGTCGGACCCGACGGACTCCCATGTCCGCCGACCTCGGTAGGAACCAAGCAGGAGCGCGGTCCATCAAGCTGGCATCACCCGGTGGGACTCGTTTATTTGAGAACACGATGCTAGAAATGAAATATTTGCATATCATATATTTTGCTCTATGCTTATATTTCTTTTCTCGATTCCTTGGCTACTTTATAATTGGTGGCCCATGTTGAATTCCGCATAAAAAAAATGAGATGAGATTTTTTGTTTGGAAATTTCTAATTCTTTGAATTTATTTCCACTCTTTCTCTTTTCAAAAAAAAAAAAAAACAAAAAATCAGATTTGTCATTTTTGGATTCAAAATTGAGAAACCTTGATCCGTTCCTATCGTTCATCGCGCTTGCAGAAATGTTGAGCCTGTTCGACTAAGGTTTTGGGCCATTGTTTCTCTTCGATGAGTTCATTAAAAATCTAAAATATATATATATATATATAAAAAGTAAAAAAAAAAATTTAGATTTCTCAATTTGGATTCAAAATTGAGAAACCTTGATCCGTTCCTATCGTTCATCGCGCTTGCAGAAATGTTGAGCCTGTTCGACTAAGGTTTTGGGCCATTGTTTCTCTTCGATGAGTTCATTAAAAATCTAAAAAAAATATATATATATATATAAAGTAAAAAAAAAAAATTTAGATTTCTCAATTTGGATTCAAAATTGAGAAACCTTGATCCGTTCCTATCGTTCATCGCGCTTGCAGAAATGTTGAGCCTGTTCGACTAAGGTTTTGGGCCATTGTTTCTCTTCGATGAGTTCATTAAAAATCTAAAAAAAATATATATATATATATATAAAAGTAAAAAAAAAATTTAGATTTCTCAATTTGGATTCAAAATTGAGAAACCTTGATCCGTTCCTATCGTTCATCGCGCTTGCAGAAATGTTGAGCCTGTTCGACTAAGGTGTTGGGCCATTGTTTCTCTTCGATGAGTTCATTAAAAATCTAAAAAAATATATATATATATATAAAAAAAAGTAAAAAAAAAAAATTTTAGATTTCTCAATTTGGATTCAAAATTGAGAAACCTTGATCCGTTCCTATCGTTCATCGCGCTTGCAGAAATGTTGAGCCTGTTCGACTAAGGTTTTGGGCCATTGTTTCTCTTCGATGAATTCATAAAAAAAAAAATAAAAAAATAAAAAAAAAAGACATAGACCACTAAGGTTAAACCAACTGTGTTCTTTGATCATGGTTGATTCAAAGAAAAGCCTTGTCCAGAGTGTGGAGACAGCTTGACTATTCTAGGCAAGGGTCCTCCAAACGGGTTCATTAAGTAATCCTACCCTTACCTGGGGGCAATTCTATCAATCAAGATTTCATAAGACCGGGTTAGGAGGCCTATGTGTACTCTCTCGTCTTTTAAATAAATTTTTTTTAAAAATAAAATTTTAAAAATAAAAATTTTAAAATAAAAAATAAAAAATAAAAAAAAATTTTCAAAAAAAAAATCTTAAAAAAAAAATAATAAAAAATAAATAAAAAAATATATATAAAAAAAAAGATTTAAAAAAAAAAATCTTCAAAAAAAAAAAACTTTCGTCATTTTGGGTTTAGATTAGAGAAATCTTGGTCTTCTCCTTTCTGAGCACTGGCGCTCGCGGAAATCGCTGAGCCCGTGTTCAGATTGGAGTGCCTTTTGCTCTCTTTGATGAGCCCGATATTGGCCTTTCAAAAAAAAAAAAACTCGTCATTTTTAGATTCAGATCCGAGAAATCATGGTTCATTTCTTTCTGAGCACTGGCGCTCGCGGAAATCGCTGAGCCCGTGTTCAGATTGGAATACCATCTGCTCTCTTTGATGAATCCAATCTTGACCTTTCAAAACAGAGAATCTCATCTCATGGATGCGGTCTCAAAACATTTGTGTCTAGCGGTACTAGTACGCCCTTTCAGGGTCTACTGTATTGCGACCGGCACATCTGTAACTCCAACTTTATATTCTTCTTACCTCGAGCAAGCTCTGCTTCTCGATAAGTCGAATTTAAGTTCACAATTGCTTCTAGCAGTCACTGGGATGCCCATTCTGGGCTTACCATACCTGCGATCAGAACAATTGTACCTTCTATGGCATTTTGCCTTCCTCATATTGCTTGGGTCATCTACCTCGAGCAATTTGAAAAGACGAAACCATAGAACTTCCCATTTATGATCATTATATTCTTGTGATTACTAATGGATGTGGTCTTGTTTCAGAAATTTTCGAAAACTAACAATGGCAGCTTCACTAACCATTACCTTCGATGAAAACAAGCACCAACTCATGCTTCAACAGAAGCAAACCACGCGCACCTACAAGCGCCCCATCAGCTGCCGAAGCGTCAACTCCCTCGGCAACTCTTTGAACTCCGGGTCGACCTCGACTCCCCGGACTATCGTCTTCGGGACACTGGGACCATTCCCACTTCCTGAGGAACAAACTGCTCCCTCCAAGAAGCAGAAACTCGCCTCTCAACGTGTCACTACCATGACACCAAAGGCGAGCACCAGAAGGCCTGAAGCCCGTGGCAGCCCCACGAAGCCTCGACCTGCAAACAACCAGGTCTACCCCAAGACTTGGTCCCCAAGACCTTCATCAAAACAGAGAAGGTCCCAAACATCCACCAAGCCAGCATTCCTGGCCCCACTCAAGGAGAACCAGTTCTATCCTCTTGCTTACATGAAAGAGGAGAGACCTATCTCCGACTCGACTTCCAAGTCATCCCAGCATGAGCCGGCTTGTTCCTACAAGCCCAAAATCAAGTCATGCATCACAAGGCCTCTACAAGCACCTGCTAAGGCCTACAAACCTGCAGTTCGACCCTTCATATCTACAGGGGCCGAACTTCAAAAATTCAAAGCTTCGCTGCAACTGGCGAAGGATAGGGTTCGCATCCTGTCCTTGCCCAGCTACAGAGAAGACAGGCTCGGCTGCTGCGCCCGAGGGAGCACATCCTTCATCGTCAAAGCCCAGTCAGAGCTGACCGAAGCTCAAATTGCTCGCCGTATACGCCGCCGCGCGTTATACCGGCAAAAGAGACTACAGAAGCAAAGGACCCAGCCTCCCACACTTCAAGTCTCTCCTAAATGGGTCGAAAAAGAAAGACCCAACCAAGTTGTTGCCGTCCATATGGTTGGAAAAACCAGAAGGCGCCAAAAATCAGCAACAAAAATCCATGTCCGACGTCCAATGACCCGCAGCGTCTCAAGGACAAGAAGACATTCAGAAGAATCCCCTGCTCTTCAAGCAAAGGACAGCAGAGTGATCCTTCCTCAAGCTCCTCTTCAAAAAGAATGAGCCCCAGCTCAGTCACCAGGACAGTTTCTTCGTTCGAATCACGAAGGATGAATGTCTTGGCTACAAATTCTGAGCCACCACCCCGCAATCCACCTCCAGAAGATGCGATCACCCGCATCCAGCAGTTGGAACAGGGCCAGCAGAGGATTGAAACTCTGATGGAAAACCTTCTCCTCGCCTTCCAAAATCAGGCGAACAATGAACCTCCTCCGAATCATCAAGACGACGAGGTAAATAGAGAAGAAAATGAGTCACGCGCCCTTACCAAAAAGGACGTAGACGGTATCCTCGCCAAAGCAAAAGAAGAGGATATACTCAAAGAGCATGGGATCAAGCCACCATATCCCTTATGGATGGACTCGGTCCCGTTCCCCACCAAATTCAAGCATCCTACTCTCCAAACATATACGGGGAAAGGATCAGCCAGACAGCACGTCATCCACTTCAAGATCCTGACGGGAGCTATCGCAGATCAAGATGCACTCAAGATCCGCCTCTTTGCAAGTACCCTAAAAGGTACGGCCTTCGATTGGTACTCCACTCTGCCGGAGGACTCAATCCAAAATTGGGCCATGCTAGAGACACGCTTCCTGACTCACTTCAAAGGTGAGGATCACCCCGCTACTATGGCTCAGCTGTGCAGCCTAAAACAGGGGGAGAATGAATCAACATATGACTTCATTCACAAGTGGAAAGCAATGGCATACAAATGCTCTGATGTATTGCCACAAGCGTCGCTAGTCGACATCTGCCGAAACAACATGAGAGCCAGAATCCGCTCCATGATCATCGGCAACAAATCAAAAAACCTGGGAGAACTCCTAGAAGCTTCCATGGAAGCTGAAACGGTGATTAAAGACCTCAACAGTCAGAAATCATCAAGAAAAGAGCCAACCGCCATTGCAACCTCTAAACCAAAGAAGAAAGAGGTCCTCAATGTGCAGACCAAGTCAGCTCCTCAGCCACCAAAGAAAGCTGAAAACAAAGCTGCTGGTAAGAGACCTGAACTCTCTGATGCCTTCAAAGAACGAGTAGAGAAGAAATACCCGTTTGATGAAGATGTTGATGAAATCTTCGGGGCTCTTGTGGCAAATGGCAAGCTCACCTTGCCTGAACCAAAAAGACCGGGTGATGTTGGCAAAACCAACGATCCTCGGTACTGTCCATACCACCAGATGATCTCGCATCCTCTCAATCAATGCTTCGTTGTGAGAGAGAAAATAAATGAGATGTGGAAAAACGGAGTCATCACCTTTGACAAAAACTATGGGTCTGCCTCCGTCAACATGGTGACATGTGGACAAACATCAAGATCACCGAAGAAGAAGATCACTACTTCCTTCAAGGTGATAAACTCAATCGAAGCAGTCCGAGGAACTGGTTCCTTACCCGACACCAGACGGACAACCGATATGGGTACATCCCGATCTCCTGGAAGATGAAAATTGGGAGGTCGTGAAAATAAAGCCTACAGCTCAACAGCGAAGGCAGGCTAGGAAACATCTCCTCAAGCTCAAACGGCAAGAGAAGACCCAGCCAAAACTAGAGGTCAAAGAAAAGGCAGAGGCTTCCTCTACCGCTTCACTGGAGGTAACAAAAACATCCCTTCCAGAGACTTCAAAGGGGGTAAGGAAATTCACTCTCAGTGATTTCATGCCACCTCAATTTAAAGAAGCCATGCAGGAGGCATCATACTCTTGCAATTCGGTAGTTGGATTCTCCATTGATGGATACGAATCCAGCGACACCGATGATGGATTCGAATCCAACTACACAGATGAGTGGGAGGAATCCCTTGAAACAGTAGAATACCTCTCCGATGAAGAATTGATTCCTGAGTCTCATCTTATGCCAGTAATCTGGTATAACCCCCTACAGCCACAAGGATCCTGGTCTGATGACGAAGAAGACCAAGAGGCTGTACAAGAAAATGCTGCTGAACCAGCACCTCTCATCACTCCAGTGGAAATCAACAATGTTGAGCCACAAAGAGATGATGAAGAAGAAGATCCGGCTCCCATGCCTGATCTTGAAGAATATGCAAGGATCTTGCAGCTACTCGCTCTAGAACAAGAGCAAGAACGCGTCAACGAGCCTCCTCGCAATCCAGAGCCTGAAGTCCCTGAAGACCATCAGGTACATCCTCCCTTAACTCCTGAAAATGGAGAAAATTGCTGGATAGACGATCCTCTCACATCCGAGGATGAGTCTGACTCCGATCAGGCAACGTCTCCCGTC
This sequence comes from Litsea cubeba, assembly GCA_012931725.1. Lineage (NCBI taxonomy): Eukaryota > Viridiplantae > Streptophyta > Magnoliopsida > Laurales > Lauraceae > Litsea > Litsea cubeba. The sequence goes on from CM022944.1 coordinate 50,984,179, forward strand.
AGAGCTTCCTGTAATGTGATAATTCGGGATTATAGCTCTTCCGAAGCATCGTCTGATGAGAGCACTTACACTCCGGCGACGCCTAGCAATGTATCTTCTGGAGCCACCTCGTCTCACGTGACTTTCACTGAGATGACACCCTCTCAGGTTTCTTCTCCTGAGACTGTGACTTCGAAGTTCACACCCTTCCTGACTGAAGAATTCCCAGCCATTGATGCTTGGGACGATGAATTAGTCAACGAAGAAGAAAGATTGCTGGATGCTGTTCAGGACTTGTTCCCGGAAAATGCTCCATGCAACACAATCACTGAGGATGGTAACTCTGCTGCTGATACATCCTCAGCAAATGAAAAACGACAGCCTCTTGATCCTGAAGACAATCTTCCAAACGAAGACCCTTCTCAAGAAGCTCTCGAAGTTGGTAGAGGCACCCGCTCATGGCCGGGACTACCACAAAAATTACAACCAATCTTCCTTTACATATGTAAATCCTTCGGGAAAAGATGTTGTAAGCGCCCCTAGTGGCAACAATGATGAACATGCAGGCCCTAAGGAGGCTTTCAAGTATGACTTGATTGAACACTTCAAGCACATACCTGCACGTCTGCACATCCTAGATTTGTTGCGAATGTCTCCGCACACTCGTGATAATCTCATTTCGGAATTACAAAAGCTGAATGAGGATGTCGACAAACATGCCCCGCAAGTCCTCCAAATTGAAATGGATTACCGGGTCAAAAACTCAGAAGCCTCCTCAAAGGGAGAAAAGAAGAAAACTGAGGGATCATGCATTGAATGCCTCTCGGTTAAAAAAGCAGCCAGTGCAACCATCGCCTTCACAAAGGATGACCTCCTACTTGGCGAAACCAGGCATAACCGACCCCTGTACTTCACAGGGTATATCAAGGAAATGCCTATGCATAGAGTTCAGATCGACCCAGGTTCTGCACTCAACCTCATCTCCACATCGGCTCTTGAAGAGTTGGGCATCCCACCCAGCAAACTGAGCCACACATCTGTATCTATCTTTGGATACGATGGGAGTACTCAAAGGCCTATCGGCAAAATCAGGTTCAAATTGCAGATAGGTGATCTTATCTCTGAGGTCACAGTGTATGCAATAAAGACCCCTTCATGCTACAACATCCTTCTCGGACGCCCTTGGATCCATGAGAATGGTGTTGTCCCTTCAACTCTACATCAATGCATCAAGTTTGTTGGCGACGACGGCATGATACATCGAGTCTTTGCGGACAGAAAACCCTTCAAAGGTAAAGAAATCCACTTCGCAGACTCACAGATGTATGAAGGTGAAAAAGAAGAAGAGGAGAAGCATACAGCATCCTTTGCCGAAAATCTCCAGAAAGATAAAGGCAAAGCTCCTCAACAATCACCGGAAGAAAACAAACCATCCGGTAAATCTGAAGAGAGCATGCAAACTCCCTTCATCATCTCCCTCAAATCTTCAAAGCCTTTGGTCATCACAACTAAAGTGAAGAAGGCAAAACAAAAGCCTGGGGGCAAATTTGTTGTCTCTTTCGTGTCTATCATGCAAGACACGGACTCGGATTCAGAGCCAGAAGACGACACATCGTCAAGCCAAGCTGACACTCAGCAAGTTCAGCCTGCTCTTACTCCAATGGAGACAACCTCTGACATAGAAGATCCTACGTCAGCTTCCTTCGTTGTTCCAGCAACTTCAGCAAAGGAAAAGCCGATCTTCTTCCATAGATCGGATGCTTCTTCATCAAACTCCATGCTTGAACCTTTCCAAAATAAAGGTACGCCTCAACTATCCTTATACAGTTCTGTGGCACAAGCTATTATGAAGAAAATGGGCTATGACGCTCAAAACCCAGTCGGTTTAGGAGAAGGACGCGATATTCTCACGCCATTGGGGCCCGTCTTGACCAAAAGCCAGCTGGAAGATTGGAGACTCTACGGCTATGTAGAAAAGTCTTCACACGGGTTAGGATATGATCCTGACACTCCCTTGAGAGAGTTGACACAAAGGCTTAAAAGTCAATATACAGACCAAGCCTCAACATCTCAAATCCATGAAGACATCGATCTCCCTGGATATCTCTTTGATGAGTCACCTGACAAAGATCCAGGAAGCTCATCCAATTGGCACGATTTCTCCGAAAATGAAGAGGAGTTGTCCGATGGCACAGACGTGTGGACTTCTGACCTAGAAGAACCCTCATCTCCAAAAGAAGTAGCCTACTTCGACTCGGTTTCAACAGGCGATTGGGATCATCTCATAGCAAGCCTTGGGAAAATTACCGATCAAGAAGACCCGTGGAAAGGAACAAAACCTTGGTCTGGAAATGCCCTTGAAACCCCAGAAGGTTTCGTTGAGCTGGAAGCCTCCGAAAATATTGTGGAGGAACCACCTTCGAACCTTCCAACAGAAGATCCTGTTCAAAAGATAGACTTGGGAACACCAGATAACCCACGTCCTGTATTCATAAGCAAGAATATAAAGGATGATGAGTTACCCGAGTACATCGCTTTTCTTCGTGAGTTCGTTGATTGCTTTGCATGGTCTTACGCTGAAATGCCAGGCTTAGACCCCAAAATAGCAGTTCACAAACTCAATCTTCAAGAAGACATCAAGCCTGTCAAGCAAGGCCAAAGAAGATTCCGTCCAGATGTGATGGATAAAATTGAACAAGAAGTTCAAAAACTCAAAAGCGTCGGCTTCATCCGTGAGGAACAACATCCTGAATGGTTGGCCAACATTGTCCCCGTGACAAAGAAAAATGGGCAGATCAGGGTCTGTATTGACTATAGAGACCTGAATGGCGCATGCCCAAAAGATGAATTTCCGCTCCCCATACCAGAGGTAATGATTGATAATACCTGTGGATTCGAGCGAATGACATTCATGGATGGTTTCTCTGGCTACAATCAGATAAAGATGCATCCTGAGGATGAAAAACATACATCCTTTCGAACCCCATTTGGCGTGTATTGCTACACTGTCATGCCATTTGGTTTGAAGAATGCTGGTGCCACATATCAGAGGGCTATGATGAAAATATTCCAAGATATGCAGCACAAGACGGTTGAATGTTACGTTGATGACCTCGCCGTCAAAAGCAAAAGAAAAGAGGATCATCTCGAAAACCTTCGAGAAGTCTTCCTCCGGCTTCGCAAACACAAACTGCGAATGAATCCTTTGAAATGCTTCTTCGGCGTCTCGTCGGGTAAGTTCCTCGGATTCTTAGTTCGGAAAGCTGGAATAGAGCTTGACCCCATAAAAGTCAAAGCCATTCTAGAAATGCCCTCTCTAAGGACCTTGAGAGAACTCAAAGGGCTTCAAGGGAGATTGGCCTACATCAGACGGTTCATCTCCAATCTTTCGGGGAAATGCCGTCCATTCTCCCGATTGATGAAAAAAGGTGTAAACTTTGTCTGGGATGCTTGTAACGCCCCAATTCCGGATACCGAAAAGATCGTCAAAGTACCGAAATTGGCGCGCTACTTCCCGGAAAATCCGGGAACTTCCAAGATCGTAGGTCCGCAGTGAGGTCCAATTTAAAACTTTTTCATCAACATAATAACAATGGTTACTTGCGGAAGCATGATAGTATAGCGGAAGCCATATCAGAGATAGCGGAAGCATAAGGTATCATCGTATATATGTCAAATATAGAAGGGCTGAAGTCCAGCCTAAATGTATAGAGATAACAAATCAAAGTTTAATTACATATTTTTCATTACTACCCAACTGACAACAAATGTCTCTCAAAACCCAGACAAAAGAACACTCAGACCCCTGCAGCTAGTGTCGGCTCTCCACCTTCCGGCTCGACCTCATGGTCGGCCGGCCCCCATCCGTAGTCGCCTACTACGGGCACCTCAACGAGTGCGAACGCATCGCCCTCGAACTCGGGGTCAAGACCTAAGCACCAAGAGTGGGTCAGATCTAAAGATCTGGCAAGTCACAATATGCAGATAATATAGAATGTATGCATCAAAATGAGTAAAGACATGTATAAAGTTAAGAGAGTAACAAAGGTACATATGCTATGCAGTCGTGCAAGATAACAATGTAGAATCATAATAAGCATAACAGTAATAAACCTACACAATATGGCACATCCACATAAGCTGGTCACCGCGGGATATTATGCCGCGGCCCTCCCATACTGAACACAGTCGCGGTAGGGATCCTAAGCTAATGCTAGGGATTACTAACCCTGCAAAATATCATCAACATCATCCACAACGACCGGAACCGGCATCACACCGTCCGTCCCAACAGTGCTCATCATGATAGCCACACAACAAATCTCAATAGCTCCTACCAGTGATGATCAGTCCAACTGGCTGAGCTTAAATCAACTCAGTGAATGTCTATGCCGACTCGGAAACAATAAAGGTCTGTGTCTGTCTAGGCTTTGCCTTGCGTGAACAAGGTCCTAACAAAAGTCCCTAAGAGGTCCAAGTACTCAATATAAACTGTGGATCATAATCCAAGTCCAATTCCATCATTGGATCCATACCAAGGCCCACCAAATACATGGCCTGATCTATAACAGTCCATATGAGATACAAGTCCATATTCAATGACATATGATCCATTTACAACCTTAATGGGTCACAAGCCCATACAATCTAACCTCTCCATTCTAGGGTACTTCACATCCAACTTAGGCCATAAAAAGGGCCCGCCTAGCCACAGACACGGGTCAATGATCCACCAAGTCAAGTTACCGGGTCACCTCTACGTATTCCTAGGTTTAGGTCCTCCATTTTCCATTTAATTAACAGGTATAAGCAATAATAAGGACAATAGAGTGATAGTCATAGTATGAGGGAGATGAATCTCCAAGTATACGAATCATAGGGAGATAGCAACAGTCCGACCTAGGTAAATGGTCCACTTTCGGATACAGGTCCATCTCAGGTAATTCGATCTTTAAGTGAAACCATAGATGCTAAAGAATATTGTGTTTGGTGCTTAGAAGTTGTGTGCATCATTTGGTAACGTATAAAGGTCGAATCATCTTAGATTACATAACCTGGACTTTAGTTAGTGGGCCCCACGAGTCAAGGTTGAGCCGTACCATTGACTCGTGGCTGGCACAGTGATGGAAGTCTATTTGAATGGTCAATGGGCCCTACATATGATTGCAACAATAGAAATTAGAATCTGGGAATCGTCACTGTACACAGTGTGCTCAGCCGACCTCCTGGCCTGGGCGGTCAGCTCGGCACACTGGGACCAGAGAAGGAAAAACACCCTACAGGCAAAGCCTGTTTGTCCAGAACTTCCTGTGAGTTCGGCTAACTCCCTGGCCTGGGTAGTTGGCCGTGCACACTAAGAATTCTGGCTCAAGGGAATGTCTCAGGTTCTAGTCTCCTTTGTTGAAATCCCGCCTTTTTGGAAATCCATCTCGGAGTTCGGCTAAGCAATGGAGCTCAATTGATAATCAGTTCGGCCACCCAGCTCAGCTCGGCAAAGGGCCTAGCTCAGTTCGGCCACCCAACTGAGTTCAGAAAATGCATTGAGATTGGTTTAGCTCTCAGCTCGGTTAAGCACTGAGTTCGGCTAAGCTCGAAGTCCGGTCTGGCACGGAACCCGGTCTGGCGCTGAGCTCAGTAAAAACACTGAATTCGGCCATAACACTGAGTTCGGCCGTAACACTGAACTCGGCTTTGAGCACTGAGCTCGGCCTAGACACTTAGCTCGGCTAAACGCGGATCTCATCGACCATTATGCTCGGCAGAACTCTGAGTTCAGCTAGTGTTGAATCCAGCCATCGCTGAGTTCGGCCAGTGCTGAGCTCGGCAGTTGTGAGCTGCGCTAACGCTGAGCTCGGCACCGCTGGGCTCTGCAAGTAATGAGTTCGGCAGTTGCTGAGCTGCGATAACGCTGAGCTCGGCAACCGCTGGGCTCTGCAGGTGCGGAGCTCGGCCATCCCTGGACTCTGTCCATCTCTCCTATCAGTGTTGTGTTCTGTTACAGAACCCAGTTCTGCGACAGGACACAACTTCTCTTCATTAAGCACAGGAATGGTGGTCCACCTCTGATCAGAATCCAGATCAAGTAGCACCCCATGGTCGCACAGGGCCCCTCACATAGACGTAGGGTCCTGATCTACCAAGGGTGGTCCTACTTCGATTCCGATCACAACACAACGAGGTGGGTTCTCGTCATTCCATCTCCGGAAACTCATTCCCGTGACCCAATTCTTCTGGGATTCTCCATAGACCATTACAGAAACAAAACAAATCATTCCTACATCATCCACCCATCATCAACCGGCCATTGATCATCCAAATGAGGTAATCCCATCCATCAATGGCCAAAGGAACCAAACAAACATGCTCAAGGATCGATCTAAACATATATATTACAAATTGAAATTCTACTGCCAATCAAAGGAAGGAAACATGCAATCTAAACTACCAGCACAGTGCACTTGCCTTGATCGATTGAAGGTAGAAGGAAAAGAAAGAAAACCACAGGGAAACCAAAAGGCAGGGTCTCGGCAGGCCTTCTGTCGAGGATTTCTGGGGCGAGGGGAGAAGAAGAGAGAGATTGGAGGAGAGATGATGGTTCGTTGGAGGGAATTGGGGAAGAAGAAGAAGAAGAGAGAAGAGATTGAAACTTGAGAGAAAGGAAAAAGGAGGTGAACAGTAGTTGTTAGGGCAGGGGGAGGGTTTTGTTTATATAGGTTGGGTTTTTGGGTCAGGGACAAAATTGCCCTTGGGGTTAGAATAGGATTAGGGTTAGGGTAGAGGGTATTTGGGTCTTTAGGTGATCTTCTAGAAGATTCTTTGGTGCAAACCCCCTATGGTAAATACAAAACTCTAGCTAGGGCCTCTAACAAACTAACTAACTCTAAGAATAACAAAAGACACCCTATTGACTCTGCTAATTACACTACTAGACTAACCCTAGGAAAATACATAACTACCCTCACTAAGTCCCATAAATAATATAATTAAAATACTTAGGCTAATAATAGTATTCAAATTCACATTGAGGGCCCACCAGGGGTGGGGTCTCACAATGCTGACTGTGAAGCTGCTTTCCAAGACATCAAGTCATACCTGACAAAACCTCCAGTGTTAGCTGCTCCTACCACTGGAAAACCATTCATCTTGTACACAAGAGCCCTTGATCACTCTCTGGGAGCTCTGCTTGCGCAAGAAAATGATCAAAGAAAAGAAGCTGCTCTATATTACCTCAGCCGCAAGCTAGTAGGTGCAGAGCATCGCTACTCTCCAGTCGAAGAAGAATGTCTTGCAGTGATATTCGCCGTACAAAAGCTGCGTCACTACTTGCTTTCCAACACAGTCTACCTGGTCTCGAGGGTCAACCTCTTGAAGGTCCTTGTCACAAAGGCAGGTTCTCTCAATGCTCGACTGGCAAAATGGTCCATCCTTCTGTCACAATTTGATATTAGGTATGTACCACAAAAAGCAATCAAAGGGCAAGCTCTAGCGGGCTTCCTCGCAGAGCATCCATTGCCTAAAGATTCTCCACTCAGAGATGATCTCCCAGACGAACCAGTCTACAATGTGGAGACTTTCTCACAAAGTGCCTCCTGGTTATGTACTTTGACGGTGCAACCAGGACAAATGAAAAAAGACAGCTGATCTCGGGAGTTGGCATCCTCTTTGTTAGCCCCGACAAATACATGATTCCACATGCTTTCTCGCTACTGGAACCATGCACAAACAATGCAGCTGAATATCAAGCTCTGATCTTAGGATTGGAACTCGCCATCGAATCCGGTATCACCATGCTGGAAGTCTTTGGAGACTCTCAACTGATCGTCAACCAGATGAATCAGAAATTCGAGGTCAGAAAGCCAGATTTGCTGCCCTACTACAACAAGGCACAATCACTTCTGCAAAAGTTTTACATCTGTCACATCACCCACATTCGTAGAGGTGAAAACATACGTGCAGATGCCCTAGCCGGACTTGCCGCATCCATGGCAATCCAGGAAGGGGAAAACATGCAAATCACAGTGTGCGAAAGAAGAATCCTTCCTCCTCTTAACACACACCAAGCAGTTGCTGAATGCCACCAAGTGGTCGGAAGTCGGATTTCAATCCTTCAAACTTCAATTGGCGACTGGAGGGATCCGTTCATTGATTACATTATGTTCGGAATCCTACCTGAAGATCCAAAAGAATGGGTAAGCATCCAAAGGCGAACCCCAAGCTTCCATTTGGATATTCCTTCAAAAATCCTTTACAGGAAATCCTTCAACGGAGTACTTCTACGCTGCTTGTCACAACAAGATGCTAAAGAAACACTCAAAGAAGTTCATGCTGGTCTTTGTGGAGCTCATCAGGCTGGACCTAAGCTCTATGATCAGATAAAAGGGTTAGGATATTACTGGCCTACCATGGTAGCTGACGCAATGCAATTTGCTAAGCGCTGCCAACAATGCCAAGTTCATGGAGATTACATTCACATGCCTCCAGAATGGCTACATCCTACAGCGATCTCATGGCCTTTCGAAGCCTGGGGTATGGACATCATAGGTCCTATTTCTCCCCCTTCAAGCAAAGGTCATCGCTTCATCTTCGCCGCTACGGATTATTTCTCCAAGTGGTCAGAAGCATTTGCGTTTAACGAAATGAAGACCTCATCAGTCCTTCAGTTCCTGCGCACCAACATCATTTGTCGTTTCGGCATACCCAAAAGATTCGTCCATGATAACGGACCACAGTTCCGGGATCATCGATTCTACAGGTTCTGCGACAAATACAAAATCCAAAGCTGTCCTTCGACTCCATACAATCCGGCAGCAAACGGGTTAGCAGAAGCTTTCAACAAGACACTCTGCAAAATCCTCAAAAAAATGGTCTCTAGTCACAAAAGAGACTGGAGCGACAAAATGTCTGAAGCTTTGTGGGCCTATCGAACCACCGTTCGAGGACCAACCCATAGCACACCATTCTCCTTGGTCTATGGATGCGAAGCTGTCGTGCCCTTGGAAGTACAAATTCCTTCCTTGAGGGTATCCTTGCAAAATGACATGACTCAAGAAAGCAATGTCAAATTGCGGCTCCATGAGCTGGACAATCTCGATGAGAGACGGCTCGAAGCTCAACAAAGCATTGAACTTTACCAAGCACGTATGGCAGGATCTTTCGATAAAAAGGTCAGGCAACGCGCCTACAAAAAGAGTGACTTGGTTCTTGCGGTTAAAAAGACCAATGGTCTTCGCTCACAAGTCCAAAGGCAAATTTGAGCCAAAATGGGAGGGACCCTACGTCATCGACAAGGTTTTCTCTAACGGCGCATACGCACTCCTAAACATGGAAGGTGACAGATGTATGCTGCCCATCAACGGCAAGTTCTTAAAGCGGTACTACCCTTGAAGACTTACCCAACTGGGTAAGAGCAATGCCTGTACGGCCAAAACCGGTTTCCAGGTACACGCTCGCTAAACCCACCTTTTTTAGAATTTTCATATCAAATGTTGAAATTTCTAGAAATCTAAAACAATGCTTACTTTCATCGTTTCATTGTTCAAAAAAAAAAAATCCAAGTTTAGGAATCTTTCCCTAACTTGACCAAAATTTTCAACCCTTGAACCCAAAATTCATGGTTTGAAACAAAATCCGGATTCAGGGATTTCCACCCTAGTCCACCCTGCCTTTTACCGCCAAAATGGTTTTAGGTCAAAATTTATGACTCTCGTGTCTTTAAAAAAAAATGGTTTTTCAAAAACCGCGAGGAAGCGACGCTTAGTCGATACTCGCACAAATCGGAAGCAAGCGAACCACGTTCGACACTTCCAAAATCGCAGGGAAGCGACATTTCGTCGATACTTGCAAAATCCAAAACCGTGGAAACGCAACATTTCAGTTGATATCCACAACCCAAATTTCAAAGGTTCGAAAAAACCTAAAAAACTGTGGAGACGCAACATTTCAGTTGATATCCATAACCCAAAGGTTCGAGAAAACCACAAATTTCAAAAATCGTGGGGAAACGACATCAAGTCAGTACCCGCAAAACCAAAATTTTTGAAACGCAAGGATGCGACATTCCATCGATACTTGCACCCAAATCCGCGAGGATGCGACATTCCATCGATACTCGCAACCGAATGAGCAAGGATGCGACATTCCATCGATACTTGCAAGAACATTCAGCAGGGAGGCGACTTTTAGTCGATACTTGCATTTTTTGAAAACCAAACCGGCTATAAATGCCATCCAAACAGGCTATAAATGCCACAAACAGGCTATAAACCGGCTATCAATGCCACCAAAACAAAACCGGCTATCAATGCCACAAACAAACAAAAAAAAAACTTGGATTTCAAAAACGGCTATCAATGCCACCAAAACAAACCGGCTATAGATGCCACCAAAACAAACCGGCTATAGATGCCACCAAAACAAACCGGCTATCAATGCCACCAAAACTGGCTATAGATGCCACAAAAAAAAAACTCGGCTATCAATGCCACAAGAAAAGATGGCTCTCATGCCAAAATTGGCTTCCATGCCACAAACAAAAAACCTGGCTTTCATGCCAAAACAATCACTTGACAAAAGATTTTCACAAAATGACAACCTTTTGATCAAATCCCATTTAGCAATTACTTTTATCACAAAAAGATTCAAGTGAGCGTAGGGATAACAAAAAAAAAAGAAGAGAATCCCATTTAGCAATTACTTTTATCACAAAAAGATTCAAGTGAGCGTAGGGATAACAAAATAACAAAAAAAAAAGAAAATAGTACCAAAAAATACATGTGGTACCAAAAAAAGAAGAAAAGTGTTCACAAGCACTACAAAAAATAAGTACCAAAAAAAATACAAGTGGTACCAAAAAAAAAAAAGAGAGAGAAGGATGGTTTCTGTAAAAAAAAAATATACAGGAGCTCAATCAAAAATGGTTTCCAGCCAAGAGTTCAGCTCCCCAAGCAAACTTTTAGCTTCAGCCGTCAAGGATTCCAAGGCACGCTTCTTCAGGAACCTGCCATGAGATGCTGGAGTGGGCTGTACCCCTTCTCTCACACCAGGAAGCTTACCTCGAGCAGTTTGCCATTGTTCCTCCTCATCAGACTTCCTTTTGAGAACCCGTTCGGCATCTGCAACCTGGTGAATCAGGGCACTCTCCCTGTCGCGAGCCTCTATTATGGCAGTCCACTTGGCAGCAACTTGTGCCTGCAAATGCTCAAGACGTTTCCTGGCCTCATCGACCTCCCTGTCAAGGATGTTAAGGTCATGAGTCAGCCTGATGATGGCTATCTCTTCTAAGTTCCTCTTTCGAACTGCCTGCTTCTTGCTTTCTGTAGCCTCATCCAGGTCAGACTTAGCCTTATCAGCAGGGTCCAGGAACATCTCCTTGAAGAACTGGTCATCAGCCAAACTAACGGTCTCAAACCACTTGTCACCCAGTGCAATGATCCTATCAACGATCGCCCTGGCACCTGTGACATCCAGACCAGCCTCTTCAGCATCACTGAGAATCTCCTGCACATGCTGGATCATGCCAAATCCGACTTCCAAGTGCCCAGAAAAGAGAGTCTCAATCCAAGAGCTCACAACTCGCACCACCACCTTCTTCGCAAAAAGAAGAGATGGCCCAGCTGAAGATTCGCCCAACTCCGTTGGTCGGCTGCTCATGTCATCATCTGTTGAAAGAGTAACAAAAGAACTCTTTCCAGTTGAAGCTGCTCCTGCTCGGGAAGGAATCTCAGCGCGAGGAATCTCCTCAATATTGTCAGAGCTGGTCCCAGGAATCTCTACCTCTGGATCAACCTCTGGCATCTCTTGCTCTGGAAGCGACGGATCCTCCTCTGCCACTTCAAAACCTGCAAAGGAAACACAAAAAGGTATGAATATGACCCTGTTTGAAAATCATTATCAGAGTCATAACTACAAAATACCTTCTTCGACGACTGGTGGAACACTTTCCTCCTCCATGAACTCATCGGAAGCATCATCAACATTTGCATCTATCGATGGTTCAAAGTCATCGGAATCCTGTGGCAAGTCAGCTGACAAAAAAAAAATAATAATGTGTTAGCAAGCCAAGTCACAAACAAAAAAAAAAGAGCAAAAGAAGTCGTACCAATTGGAGATTCTGGATTTACTCCAGAGTCCCTCGGTTCTTCTTCAGGTGCCTCAACAGGATCCATCACCACCTCATCGGTTGGGACCTCAGGCATCACCAAGTCTTCCTCTGCTAAAAAAAAAAAAAAAAGAAAAGCAGAAACAAGAAGCAAATCATAACATAAAAAAAAAATCCCATGAAAAGAAATGGAAAGAGAAGAAGGAAGAATCATACCTTCACCAACGGTCTCTTCTTCTCGGCTTCTCTTCTCTGGAGGCTCGTCAGCATCCACTGGCACATCCTCATTGATAGTAAGAGGAACTTCCAAGTCAGGAGAATCCTTATGCTGCCCCTTGCTGCGATGATGACTCCTCCTCCTCTTACTCCTGCGGGCTCGCTTCTTAGAGGAACCTGCCCCGCTGTCAGAGTCAGGTTTGCCACTCGACTCCTCACTAGATGGTCTGCTCTCGCCAGTAGGCTCCACGGAAGCTTGCCTCTGTGCCGCTTGCATCCAAGCACCAAGTTCGGCTTCCTCCTGTTCTAGCTGCTCCAAAGCCTCGTCAGGTATTTCTCGAACAGCTTCAGAACCGATGACGCCCTGGTCACCGAGAAAGCCTATCTTGTGCTTCTCTCCAGAAAGGAAGGCCCAAACTTCCTCTCGCCGGATGCCATCCGACTTTCCAAGGCCCTTTCCAGATACCAGCTTCACATCAAGTTCCTTCTTGGAAAGCCCCCGATATGCTGAAAAGCTCTCCGCGAACCACTTCGCAAAGCCGGCAGTCCGGGAAGTCAACAACACAGGATAAGAAATCATGGCTGTAGTGTCTTCAGCACTATAGAAAGCCCATGCATTTCTCCCGTCCTGTAAGCCTCCAAAGCGCTTCACCATACTTGAAGGCGCTCCAACAACGCCTTGAGAAAAGCCAAGCTGCAAAGCAAAACGAGAGGGTACATACGGTTGGATGTCGACGAAAAGATGTCTACGGTACACCATCATGCCGACACGTATGCTGAAAAGCCACTCTCTCTCTGCATTTGTCAAGGAATAATGCCTTCCCGACCCCGCCCTGGTAGAGTCTCGGGAGGCACCAAAATCAAAAGCCTTCTTCCGCAACTCCGGAGAAAGCTTTACTGAAGATTGCCCCATCTCGACGTCCCTGAACCGTCGGATCCTCATGCGGGCAAACAAAAGTGATTCGGACACGGCTTTGCCCTTAGCCAGTCGAATCATCAGAGGATCATCATCCTGAGCAGCACCCAGCCGATGGAAGCCAGGACAGTGGTATACATACCACGAATAAAAGACATGGGCTGAAAATACCCTATTCATGGGAAGCCCAAGCCGAACCAAAAAAGCAGCAGCCTGCAGTTCGGTACACAGGTAGGAGTAAAGAGCTGGCACCAAAGCAAGCTGCTCTCCAAACGCCATCTGACAAGCCGGGAAAATACAATGCGGCCTGATGTGCGTTCCATCTCCTCCAGCAAAAATAGCCTCACCAAGCCAATAAGTGAGGTACACAGCGAGATCTCTCCTCAGTGCAATGTCAGGACATATGGCGTTTGTACTTGCACAGAAATCTCTCAACTCTTCTTGCATGGCCAAGATCTTCTTTGAACTTGGATCCTCAGCCCCGGCTTCCTGGGTCACGCTATCAGAAGACTCCCTACTATCAAAAAAGTTGGGGAATGAAGAGCTAAAACTCTTCCAACTGCTGGATCTAACTTTCGAACCCCCCTTCTCCTTCAAAAAATCATAGAAGGCGACGAGCTGAAAGTATAAAATCCTGAACTCCTCAGACTGCCCCTCGAGGACGCTGTCAATCGGCATAAACTCCTCATAGAGTTGGCCGAGGATGGGCAATCTGGTAATAGCGCTCAGCTCCTTCAAAGAAAAACCAATCTCACCATTCGTCACAACGAAGGTATTGGTTTGTGGGAGGAATGATTCCAGCATAGCCATGAAGGCCTCGTCGGAAAAGATCACGGTCTCCCTAAAGGCGCGGACCGCATCAAAAATCCCGGCTTCCTTCAAAACGGCACCACCAATCAGCAGGACGCGATCAAGTCCACGACTTCCACTCGGAGTCAGCATTGAAACGACCTCGAAGTCGGAAAGGCTTGATCCAATTGCTGCCGTCACCGCTGAAAATACCAAGGCCCACCGGTCTCAAATCGACCGATGGATAATCAGAGCCCTGGTAGCCGCTGGATGGCATCAACAAGTCCATGTCAACAGGCGACCTCTCCGTATATCCAGGAGAACCGCCAACAAAAACCCCGGTCTTGATTACATTTGTCCTTCTCACCCAACTTGGAGGATTTTCCCTCTTAGGGCACGTGGGGGCAAGGCTCAGAATCGAGACGGTGCGATCAAACATTGACCGGGTAACAACAGTCTTCTTCTCACCATCTGCTGTGAAGGAAAACTGAAAACATCTCCTCTGGTATGTCATGTCATCAGGGACTGCATCACCAAAGAAGAAGGTAGGCTTGGGCAAAACGCTCTGATCTTCCATCACCCATGGACGACTGCTTACCATGATCTTATAGAATTCCTCTCCCTTGAGAGTGATCAGTCGCTGCCTCATCTCATCTCTGTTGAGGGAGTCGCACTCTTCCAGATTTCTCTCAACATACTGGACCTTCTCAAAAGCCTGCTGAACGGCCGGATTAGAAGATCTAGAAGATCGACGAGGTACGCTTGTAGCAGGCTCTTTACCCTTGTTCACTCTGGAGGAACCACCTGAAAAGGATGGAAAAGAAAAAGATCAAACATCAAAATGACAGAATCTCGCTAAAAAAAATCTGGCGAAATTTTGACATGATGACGGGGCAATTCCGAAGAAAAGGAACTATCCCGAAAGAAATAGAAAGCTTGAAGATGGGCTCAACATCGCTGCGAGCTCCGAAACTCCAAACTTTCGAAACCTAAAAGTCTCCGCAAAATCAGGAAGGGCTCAACATCACTGCGAGCTCCAAGTTCCCAAATTTGCGAAAACTTTCAGGTATGCTATCACATCATGCTACAAATTTAATTTACAAATTAAAGGCATGCATGAACATCTTGGTTTGCGAAAAAAAAAATGCATTATCATGATGAGCAAAAAAAAAAAGAAGAAAAAGAAACTTTCTCTAAAAAAAAGAGAGGAGGAAAGAAAACAAAAAAAAAAGAGAAAGAAAAGAAACTCTCTCAAAAAAAAAAAAGGGGAGGGAAAGAAAAAAAAAAAAGGAAAAAAATGAGGACTGGCCCACAGGCCACGTGGCCGTACGGCCAGATCCGTACGGATCTGTCCGTACGGCCCACACAAAAAACAAAAAAAAAAACATAAAAAAAAAAAAGAAAAGAAACCAAGAAAAAAAAAAACGTGTGAAAAAAAAAAGGAGGCAAACACGTGAAAAAGAAAAAAAAAAGAGAAGAAGAAAAGAAAAGGAAGAAACAAAAAAAAAAAGAAGAACTTTTTTTTCCTACAATGGAGTTTTCTTGAAAAAGAAGAACTTACTTGAAGCCATTGATGGAGAAGAAGAAGAAAACTCTTGAAGATCTTGAAGAAGAAAAGCTCTTGGTCTTGAAGCCCTCTTGAGATTATTGCAAAAGAAAGTAATAAGAGCAAGAGATCCAACCTTCTCCTTACTTTTATAGAGGAGAGCAAACCAAAGAAGGAAAGAAGAAAGAGGTAAGTGTTACTAATTAGTAACCTTACCAAAAGAAAGAAATTAGAAAGATTCTTTCCCAAAAGAAAGATATCTTGAGGGATTCTCTCCCAAAAAGAAATCAATGAGAGATTTTCTCCTAAAAGATATAATCTATGACGGATTCTTTCCCAAAAGAAAGATATCTTGAGATATTCTATCCCAAAATAAAGGCATCATGAGAGATTCTCTCCAAGTAAAGATATTCTTAGATATTCTCTATCCAAATGAGATATTTTTGGATATTCTTTACAAAAATGACACCATATGAGATCTAAGCCATTTCAAAAGCTTAAGGTCCCATGGGTTAGCGCATATGAGCCAGGTTTGACCACCTAGGCACAAAAAAAAAAAAAAGAAGAAAATTTTTTTGGGCTTTTAGTCAAAGAGAAATCCCTCTTACCAAGAGCATACAAAAATGGTTCCATGCCTCTTTTGAGTTGATTGGACCATACAAAAGAAAATTCCAAGCCCCATGAGCTTCCAAAAATCAAACCATCCAGCCTCATCTACCAAATTGAGCCAAATTCTTGAAATTGACATTCCACAAAAATCAAACCAAATCCTGGTCCCCTAACTTGCCACATACAGCCTGTTAGGTCACAAGACCAAAACCAAAAAAACCAAAACCTGATCCCCTAACTTGCCACATACAGCCTGTTAGGTCACAAGATCAAAACCAAAATTGATCCCCCAACATTCCACATACAGCTTGTTGGGTCACACGATCAAAACCAAACCCGACCCCCTAACCTGCCACATATAGCCTGTTAGGTCACAAGGTCAAAACCCAAATCCACATCCCTGATGTCATCTTCAAAACTTTGCCTCGAGATGGTACGTGATCCCTTTCACTACCATAAAATTCCCCTGGAAGCTCAAAAGGCTACAAATACCAAAAAGAAAGACTGCTCAAAGACTCTTGGTCAAGTCACAGCTCTCCTTCAAAAATCTCTTCGAGGCACATCGACTACAAAAGTTAAGCAACTCGCCGCTGTACCTCGAGGGGGCATTTGTTGACACCAAAAATGTCACTTTGCCTTTTCAAGATCCAAAGAGCTACATGAAGTCGCAACCTGCCATAAATAGGTAATGCTGCTTCCAAAAATCAAATCTTGTCAGAATCAAACAAAAACTGCAAGATTCTTCCAGACAGCCAAAAGAGGAGTACACAAGAAGTTTCGGGCCATTTCAAAATCATTTGGCCTAACTTCGCTTCTCCGACAGCCGAAAAAGAGCTCTCGGTGACAAAAGCTCTCCGGGACCATGATTTCCAAGACAGAGCCTATGGATCATCTTAAAATGACTCCAATAGGTTCCCTGTCAAATTTCAAGTCAATCGGACATCGGTTGACCGCACATCAAACCGCGACATCTTCATCGCGACAAAAAGCAAGTCTACAGGTGATAGGACCCCAAACGGATTCGAAACTCAAACAAAAGCCTATGGTTGGTCTTATTTATTGCTCAGGAGGCTTCACACCAAATTTCAGGTCATTCCGACATCGTTTGACCCAGTTTCAGCTTCTGACGGAAAATCGGCAGCTCTGCGCGACAAAGTCTTCGGCTTTCTCAGGAAATTGGAAACTTTGCAAAATAAAATGCAAGGATTCTCATCAGGTTTCCTACAAAGAAATCAGGCCAATAAATGGTCAAAATGTCAAGGAAAAGTACAGAAGAAGAAAGAATCGAAAAAAAGCAAAAACGGACGCAAAACGGGACACGAAAGGGGGAAAACCCCCCAGGGTCGTAGACCCCTGCGACCCTGGGCCAGGGTCGCCGGCGACCTTGGACCCCGGGGTCGCCGGGAAAGCCCCGGAAACCCCGGTTTTCGCCGTTTTTTCGCAATTCGAAAGGCCCAGCCTCTGGTACTTTCCAAAATTCATGCTTTTGAGACACCAAGTCCTCTGACATCCGTCCAAAACACGGGTAAATCATCAAGAGTATCGAAGACAGTATTGATCGCCACCCGGTCAACCAAAAAAGTGTGCTTTCCACCCGACCGATCGAGAAATCGACAGGACAGATGGCACCGACCCGCTGTTGGCAACAAACACCTGAAATTACATGGTCATCTGATGTCGATCTACATGAAGATCCATCGATGATCATCGACAGAAGAATTCCAAAAGACGTGGCACGGCCCGCGACTCTTCAGCTGCTCGGCGACCACTTAATGCGATTAATTGACTAACTTTATTACAGTCATTAATCCATTTCTTTGGACGGCCCAATCAGAAGCAAGCATTCGGGAGTTACAAGTCAAGAGATTCATGGCATTTAACCCATGAAACTCCTCCCATCATGGCGATTAAAGGCGATTAAATGCCCTCAATCTCCTCCGGCCAATCAGAAGCCAAGAAAAAGGAGTTACAAAATAAACAATTCAATTTTGTAACTCCTCCCATTATGCGGCTTAAATGACAATAAAAGCCCATAAACCCACCTAAAAGGCTACCTAAAAGCCTATAAATAGGAGGGCTCTCCAAGAAGAAACAGACATCAGAAACATCAGAGAAAAAAGCACAAGCACACAGACAGAAATCCAGAGAAAGGAGAAAGAGAGAAAACTCTGCGGAAGTTCTACACCGGCCACCGCAACAAGGTGACAAAAGTCCCTTGGGGGGTACCCCCCCCCCCAAGGTCCTTGCCTTCTCCTCCTGCCTCCAATGGCTTAGATGTGGCTTTTCAGCCCGTCTACTCGGCTTTTTATTAGACATAGGACCTTCCTTTGGTCTTTGTCCTCTAAAAACCTGAGGTTATAGCCAAGCCAAGCGAATCAATAGCATCCTCTGTTCTCATCTGCATGGATGATGGCGAAGCCCACATATGGCTTGCGACCGTCAATCTAAACGAGTCCCCCACAATCTCCTGAGAAGTTAGATCCTCCTTTTCTTGCTTTTCATTGTAGTTTGTATTTTTTTAAAAGAGACAAAAATCACAATTCTTGTCTTTCATTATTGATAAGGATTGTAAATCGGCTATAAACGCCAAAAATCGGCTATAAACGCCAAAATCGGCTATAAATGCCAAAAAAAATCGCCTTTCACGGCAAACCAAAAAATGTCTCTTTTCTTAAATATATGTGCAATGGAAAACTTGAAAGAAGTTGATTTCCTTTTTACTTGCGAAGGTTGATCTCCGGATCACCACTTGCAATTCCAAGTAAAAATAGAAAATCTGGCACACCCACAAAAAAAGAAATGTTGATGCACGCCCCTGCCCCCCGGTTAAGAAAGGGTCGACCCGACGGACTCCCATGTCCGCCGACCTCGGTAGGAACCAAGCAGGAGCGCGGTCCATCATGAACAATTAATGCATGATACATAAGAGTTTATGAGTCAATGGCATGTTTTTTTTTTTTTTAAATTGGATCAGCTGACCTGTCTGTCTTGTTGGTGCTGCCTTTCCTCGGTGATTTGGAATGGATCATCACTATGTTGCCGATTACTGTGCTGAGATTTTGCCAAAGCCAAAGGCTGGTCCTCTGTCTCCATTGATGTCTGGACTAATCTCAGGTTTTAGCTTGTGGGAACTTTCTGCCTCTCACTAGTGCTGTTCATTATCCCAATTCAGTTCAGCACTTTTGCCCTTACTTTTATTCTCACCAAAAATCATTTCTCCATTTTTTTTAAACATCTATTGGGTGAAAGACATAGGGCCAGATTGAATGTATTTTCATTTCGTTGTAGGTCTGTAACATGTGTCTTAATGAGGTTAGTTTGGCAAGTGGGATCTGTTTTAGTCTTCAGGTTGGATCAAGGGTCATGGTCTTTGGCTTCCTCTTTATTTATCATTTAACCAATGGGGTTCATCACCTCTAAATCAGAAACACAAATTACCACCTTGGGAAAAGTTTGTCTCTCATGCTGATGTGGACTGATATGTTCTCATGCTCAACCTCTCATTTTAACTTTGGGCATGGGTTTGTCAGATGGCTAAGACTAAGAAGGCTAATAAGCGTGGTCCTACGCCGGTGGACACTCCAGAAGGGGTTGGGGCGGAGCCAGTCATTGCTCCCCAGAGAAAGAAACAAAGGGGTGAGGATAAGTTGGAGAAGAAGCCTCATCTCACAGATGAGATAAGAGCTGGCCGGGTAAATTTTTAGCTGCCTCTATAAATCTTACGCTTTGTTGGTCTCCACTATCATTGACATCCTTTCCTCTATTGTTTGCATTACAGCCTGTCCCTTTTGCTCGGGCTAGGGTGAGTTGGATACAAATGAGGGATTGGTGGATCGAGCTCCCTGATCGCCTGAAGGATCGGGTGCGAGCGATGGGGTTTGGGGACTTCATGTCTATCGTTGCCTTTCGCACCAATCGGGCTCTCATTTGTGCTCTCTCCGAGAGATGGAGAGATGAGACACACACGTTTCATTTCCCGCCCGGGGAGATGACAATCACATTGGAGGACATTGCGCGGTGCTGGGGTTTGAGGGTGACAGGCCTCCCCATTTTCTCAAAGGCGAGTGATGCCAAGGCCTCGATCACTCGGTCACGTTTGCATAGGATGTTCGGGGCACGCCCCCACTCTGGTGTGGGTCAAATTGATGCCGAGTGGCTGAGAGAGGCATATAGCCCAGAGAGGAGGAGGATTCTAAATAGTACGTATTCCACTACCTCCTTTCTAGCATTATATCCTTTGTCTTCCATTGTTTTTGCTAATCACTTCTCCTTGCTTCATTTCAGAGTGGGCTCGGAACCAGGCAGACTTCTTTGCTAAGTAAAGGGCAAGGATACCGGCTTTGGGAGGTCTGCCGGTTGGAGGACATGCGGGAGGTCCAGTTCCCGCAGCGGCCGAGGCTAGGGTCGACGCTGGTAAAATTCAGTTCCTTCTTCCTTTTCGAATTGGATCTTGAGTTGAAAACTCCCATGAGGCTAGCACATTTCATATTTACCTTTTGTTGATAGTATCCACAACTTCTCTGACAGGTGAGGGCCCATCTTCAGGCGGATCTGGATATGCAGGTGGCCCCGCTGATGATGATGTAGCAGTGGTGGACGCCATTGATAGTGATGAGGAGATGGGTGGGAGTGATGATGATGCTGATTTCCACAAGTCAGAGGGCGAGGTTGTCGCGTCTGACGATGGAGATGACGAGATTGATGACGGGGATAGTGAGGATGAGGGGGTGAGGCCTCGCGGGTCGTCGCTATCGATATTGACGAGGGAGATGATGATGTGGGCGAAGGTGACAAGGGGGATGATGCCGGGCCTTCCGGGGGTAAATGCTCGATTTGGCTTTCTTCAACTGATCTCAGATGCCTTGTATTTTTCAACCTTGTTCTTCATATACTTTCTCTTTTGGTTTCAGGGTATGATTGGCGGGAGGTACCAGTCGATGGATATACCCGTCGAAAGAGGGTAGGGATACCATGTGAGGTGTTCCAAGTCGCGAGTGAGTACTGAAATGTTTGGTAACTATTTTGCTCCTTATTTCCATCACTAAGTGAATTCCTTATGTCCATTTGGCATTGTGCAGAGCAAAAACAGGGGAGGCAGTCTGAGGTCCGCTTAAGGAGACCCAGGCTGATTTCAGCACGGTTGGGTGACGATGAGCATCTCAGGGCTTTTCTATTATTCTTTTTGGGGAGATGTCTCTTCACCAATGCAACTGGTAATAGAGCGTCTGGTACCCTCATCCGATTTGTGCAAGACTTGGATAAGGTTGGTGATTACGCTTGGGGTGCGGCCACCCTTGCCTTTCTTTTCCACTGTCTAGATTAGAGGTGCCGCATTCAATCTGGATGTAAGAGCCTTCGAGGGTTCGTGCCGATCTTGCAAGTTAAATCCTTATTCCCATGTGTTGTGACTTCCAGTAGTCTTATTTTCTTATCATGTCTCATGCTTCATCTTTTGTAATAATAGAGCTTTAACTTTGAGCAGGTATGGCTCTGGGAGCACATCGTCCAGTGTCGGCCCGGGCGCTTGCCCGCGAGGCTGAGTTGCGTTCCCCGGGCTTCGCAGTGGTACCCTAATGCTAATTTACGAGGCTTCACTGACATCTTGCCTCCGGAAATGGCCGAGCATATTAAAGCCCTCAGGATGAGGCCGGGTGAGCAAGGTCACCGGTTCATCTTGAATGAACTAAAAAATCATGAGGTATGTATTGTCCCTTATCCATTTGCTACATTAAACACTTACTGCTCTTAGCTCTCATTTGCGGCATATACCACGGTTTGTCAGGTGATTTGGCAGCCCTATCAGGGTGGACCGGATGATGAGATGGCTGTAGTCCAGGAGGGGCATGCCTTATTTGAGAGGGACATATGGCTCCACGCCCCTCAGGTAGTGGTTAGATTGGTCGTCAGCCGAGTCACACGCCAACTGGGACGCCATCAAGCTGTTCCCTCGGAAAAGTCTGTCATGCGTCGGTCATACCCAGGGTGGGGTCTGAAAACGTTCAAGCGCCGCCATCCTTGCCGGAGAGAAATCAAAAATTGGAGATCAAAAGGGAGGAAGGCCATTTTTGGCGCGGATGCTAGTGCCTGGAGTGATTATGAGGCATAATGGAAGACAGCTTCGCATCGGTATATACTCCCGGAGTCGTACTCTTGCGGGGCTTCATATTCCGTTAGCAATTGCGCAGAAGCGGCTGAGGCTTCGTCATCTCTTCGGGTAACCCTTGAAGTTTGCTTGCTTTAACGTTGTCTTCTTTCCATTGTGAATCATATTATTTCTTCCTTTACTTTTCAGGGGGAGATACCGGCTGGAGCAGGGCATCGGCAGGCATATCCGTCATCTGAAAGACAATGTGAGGTGAGGGTTCATGGGACTTCCAATCTTGGTTATAAACTTCGTAATCTCAAAGATATATGCCTCTTATATTTCTCTAATCGTAACTCTCATGTGTGATAGGGGACATCTGGGGGAGTAGTACCCGATGCGGAGTCCATCCTCAGGGGGGAGATACTTCGATTGTCCCAACTATTAGATAAAAAGGTATGACTACTTGATTTAGTGCTTGAGTCAAACAGTGTTCATCTTCTATAGTAATCCTTATCATTCTTGGTGTATTGGCATGGTTGGTACATTATAAGACGCAGAGGTCATGAGACTGAGGGCCTCATTGTCGGCCGAGAGGGTACGAGATTTGTCAACCTTAATTGGCCACATGCTATCTCTTTTATACCTTCTTTACTCACAATGCTTTGATAACAGGAGCGCCGCCAGGAAAATGAAGCAATTATCAACGCATTGGCAGATTCTCATGAGGTACGAGGTCATGGGGTTAGTTGTTCATTTTGAATTGCTGTTCATTACCTCTGCCACTATGCAGGGTAACAAGGAGCGAGACATGCCTGAGGCCCTGTGATCCAAGTGGAGAGTGATCTCCTCACTCTGCGGGCTGAGGTGGATCGACTGCAGGTTAGCGAAGTTTGGGTCTCAGTTTGTTGCCCTTGTATTCAAGGCGTATAATGAGTAATTCTTAACCATCTTTCTTTGTGACCTTCAGGCAGAGCTTCATAGCGAGCGTGACAAGGCATTTGCGGAGAGAGTTGCTTCAGCGGTGCAGGTATGAACCTTACTCTTGTAATGATTTGATTTGATTCTTCTAACATTGACATGCTTCGTAATCTTGTTGGGTGCAGATTGACGAGTTGCGTGCCAAGCTCAGGAGTTTTGAGACCTCTGCGCAGGTGAGAATCCTTCCTTTTAAATTCCATGTTTCCTGCTTTCGAGTTTTTGAATGTAACGCTTCCTTGTATGTCGTCCTACAGAGCGGTGCTATTGTTGTTTCCGCTCCTCCACCCCTTAGCTTGAGCGAGGAGAGGGCTCTCATTCATGATCAATACGCTCAGCGCATGGACCGCATGCAACTAAGTCATGATGAGGTGGTTGCCGACTTGCGGAGGTGCCTTGATAGGTATCGCCAGAGGGCGGAGGAGAGAGGTTATGCATTTTCGAGCTCGACCCGTGCCCCTTCTCAGCGTGCTCCTGGTCCATCTTCCTTTGCTTCATTGGCTCGTCATGAGGGAGCTGCTCCATAGGGTTATCATTATTTGATTGATCTGTCCAGGATCCGTCTCCATGTGTTCCATGTTGTATCCATATACGTGTTGGTCATGTATCTATGTCATTCCATCTTGTCTTAGCTCACGGTGTGTACTTGATCTGATGTATATGTTATGCACATGTGTATTATGTATGTGTAATTGAGATAGTGTGTACCATGCATGTGTGGTTGATTGATGAGGAGTTTTGTGAGGTGTCAGGAATATATGAAGTGTACTTCTTTCACAGGTAATAGGTTTTTTGTATCCGGAGATTTTCTGGGGTCTAAAAACAAGGGGAAGTGCTGTCGAAATTTTTCTAAAATTTCTCAAAATTCATGCTCTAGCACAGTTCTTATGAAAAAAGAACATTAGAACCTAAGACAGTCAAAATGAAATCCATATAATAGACCAAGCGAATAAAATACCATATCAACTTTGACTTGGAGAAACAATATAGAGATTCAGGGTTTTCAAACAATGGGGAGTGCCTGGGTGTGTGATGCTTGTGGCTTAAGCAATTCTATGTTTTAAGGCATTCACATTGGCAGTCATAAGTATAAAGGCAGAGGTTTAAGATAAATGCATTTTCAAATTGCATTTTTGAATCGCACAATATATGATATCATAAAAGGATGTGCATAGCATACATCTATAATCAAATTCATTGTAGGATATCATAACAGACATAATTTATATATCCCAAATTTGGTTACCATCACTTTAATTTTTTCAAGTCATGAGGAGTTGTGCGCAAAACAATACCCATAAAAAAAAAATGCCCCAGCTTGTGGGATGTTTTGGATGTGATCGGGGTTGGGTTCCCTGCAAGGTCTCAAAACGAACTTGTTAGTTTAATATTTTTAGGCCCCCTGCATAGTTTGGCTAAGGTAGCATTTTTCTTTCTCGGTAAAAATGTCAGGGGGCCATTTTGGCACTCAAGCTTAGAGAATAACAAGATAGAATTGGTACCTTAGGGAATATGTTTTCCTGCATCCAACTAAAAGTTATTAGTAGTAAAGCATGCATGAGGTGAGTGTGTGAAGGCTAGTGAGTGCTCGTGGCTATCGTGTATGCGATGAGGACCCAGATCGGGAAGCCGTGTGAGATAAACATATATTTGTGTGTATATATATTAAAAAAAATGCCCCAGCATAAGACTAGTGTTCATTATGGCCGTGGGTAAGAGCGTGAAAGTGGATTAGCCTCTCGATCCATGATTGTCACCTTGGTGGTAACATAATCTTCCCTAACTATCCTTTGGAGGTCGAGCCCTCACAGGCCCCCTCTTGTAGCTGCTTAGTCTTTTCAGCTGAACTTTAGAAAGTACTTGACCGCCTTTGGGGGCTCATTTGTGAGTTGTGTTCGTGTGTGGGGGTGGTGAGTCACCGTGTTTCCTTAGTGTTGTGGTTTTAGACCACCTTCTGCTTAGTTCGCCTGATAAGTACCCATGTCACTCTAGCGAGCCTAATTCTAATAGATTTTTTTTTTTTGGGACATGTGACTGTGCAATGCCTGGGTCCTTTAAGCTTTCTAATTAACCCATGTAACGAGCATTAGGCCAATGACTCCCAAACCAGACGGCTTTAGGGCACTAGGTACGAAAATACCCCTATGAGCTTACTAGCTCGGGTTAAAGAGGCTACGAACCCAAGCTAGTCACAAAACTTTATTTCTTCTCAGGACTCCTAACTAAACACCTCTTTTTTTTTTATGCATCAGACTGTGCAATGTCTAGGCCCCTTAAGCTTTCTAATTAACCCATGTAATGAGCATTAGGCCAATGACTCCCAAACCAGATGGTTTTAGGGCACTAGGCATGTAAATACCCCTACGGGCTTATTGGCTCGGGTTAAAAAGGCTACGAACCCAAACTAGTCATGAAGCTTTTTATTCTTTCCAAGACTATAATTCTAACTGAACACCCTTTTTTTTTTTTGACATACGATCAAAAAGCCTTCATGACATGGGCAAACTTACCTACAAACCTTCACATTGGATGGCCTTGACCGTGAGAAATTTGTGTGGGGGCAGGCTCACCATTTTGTGTATTCTTAAGTGTTGGTGTGTGTTCGAGTTCCAAGCTTGATCATAGCGCATCATCTTCGGTCCTCCTACAGGATTTTTACAACTACGCCATGGAGCAAGGAGGGTCATACTCCGCAAGAAATAAGGAGGGGTCATACCGTGTACCTTTTCAGGTACATAGCGTTCCATGGATCGGGGAGCTCTTCCCCTTCTGCATTCACTAGTCTATATGCATTTCCAGGATATACTTCCTTAATTACATAAGGGCCTTCCCAATTGGGTCGTAACTTACCTCTAGGATGTGGAAGCTGGGATGGAGTGATGCGCTTTAGCACAAAGTCGCCAATCTTGAATTTTCTTTGTTTGACATGTTTGTCGTAGGCTCTGGCAATTCGCTTCCGGTATACTTGTGCATGCTCTGCTGCTTTCATTCTTTTCTCGTCGAGTAGGTCTAGCTGAAGTAGCAATGCTTCTCTCCTCTGGTCTTCTGTTATATCATCATTTAGCTGGATGCGCAGTGATGGATGAAGAACTTCGAGAGGAAGGACTGCTTCCATTCCATAAGTCAAAGAGTATGGGGTTTCTCCTGTAGGAGTTCTTATGGAAGTCCGGTACGCCCACAACGCTTCGACCAAACGGTCTGGCCAATCACTACCTTTGGCGGTTTGCACAGTCCTCTTGATGATATTTAGTAAGGTCTTGTTGGTTGCTTCGGCTTGACCATTTGCTTAGGGATAATATGGGGCTGAATGATGCAGTTCTATATCATATTTTGTGCACAACTCGTTCATTTGTTGGGATATAAATTATGGGCCATTGTCCGTTAAGAATGCTTTAGGGATGCCAAACCGGGCTATTATGTTTTTTTTTTAATGAATTTGACTACGGAGGCAGCTTTAATGTTGACATATGCCTCAGTTGTTGTTGTTAATATGAATGCCTCGATTAGTTCAAATCTGTAATGCAGTCAATCAAGTCACCCTCTTTAGTACCCACTAATTTAGAAACATCCATCCATCATCAACAATTGGTTTTCCTGGGGAAGTCTCGGTTATGAAGCAATGTGCAAAGTTTCGCTGCCTGTCTTGTTAGTCCCACTCATGACATTTTCTAGTCATGATTGCTCTACTAGAGGGATTTTCCACCAGTTGATGGACCGCGCTCCTGCTCGAGTTCCTACCGAGGTCGGCGGACGTGGGAGTCCGTCGGGTCCGACCCTTTCGTAACCGGGGGGCAGGGGCGTGCATCAACATTTCTTTTTTTTTGTGGGTGTGCCAGATTTTCTATTTTTACTTGGAATTGCAAGTGGTGATCCGGAGATCAACCTTCGCAAGTAAAAAGGAAATCAACTTCTTTCAAGTTTTACATTGCACATATATTTAAGAAAAGAGACATTTTTCTTGGTTTGCCGTGAAAGGCGATTTTTTTGGCATTTATAGCCGATTTTGGCGTTTATAGCCGATCTTGGCGTTTATAGCCGATTTTTGGCGTTTATAGCCGATTTACAATCCTTATCAATAATGAAAGACAAGAATTGTGATTTTTGTCTCTTTTGAAAAAATACAAACTACAATGAAAAGCAAGAAAAGGAGGATCTAACTTCTCAGGAGATTGTGGGGGACCCGTTTAGATTGACGGTCGCAAGCCATATGTGGGCTTCGCCATCATCCATGCAGATGAGAACAGAGGATGCTATTGATTCGCTTGGCTTGGCTATAACCTCGGGTTTTTAGAGGACAAAGACCAAGAGGAGGTCCTATGTCCAATAAAAAGCCGAGTAGACGGGCTGAAAAGCCACATCTAAGCCATTGGAGGCAGGAGGAGAAGGCAAGGACCTTGGGGGGGGGGGGGGGGTACCCCCCCAAGGGACTTTTGTCACCTTGTTGCGGTGGCCGGTGTAGAACTTCCGCAGAGTTTTCTCTCTTTTTCCTTTCTCTGGATTTCTGTGCTTCTGTCTGTCTGTGTGTTTGTGCTTTTTTCTGATGTCTTGTGACTATCCTTTCTTCTTGGAGAGCTCTCCTATTTATAGGCTTTTAGGTAGCCATTTAGGAGGGTTTATGAGCCTTGATTGTCATAAAGCTGCATAATGGGAGGAGTTACAAAATTGAATTGTTTATTTTGTAACTCCTTTTTCTTGGCTTCTGATTGGCCGGAGGAGATTGAGGGCATTTAATCGCCTTTAATCGCCATGATGGGAGGAGTTTCATGGGTTAAATGCCATGAATCTCTTGACTTGTAACTCCCGAATGCTTGCTTCTGATTGGGCCGTCCAAAGAAATGGATTAATGACTGTAATAAAGCTAGTCAATTAATCGCATTAAGTGGTCGCCGAGCAGCTGAAGAGTCGCGGGCCGTGCCACGTCTTTTGGGATTCTTCTGTCGATGATCATCGATGGATCTTCATGTAGATCGATATCAGATGACCATGTAATTTCAGGTGTTTGTTGCCAACAGCGGGTCGGTGCCATCTGTCCTGTCGATTTCTCGATCGGTCGGGTAGAAAGCACACTTTTTTTGGTTGACCGGGTGGCGATCAATATTGTTTTCGATACTCTTGATGATTGACCCGTGTTTTGGACGGATTTCAGAGGACTTGGTGTCTCAAAAGCATGAATTTTGGAAAGTACCAGAGGCTGGGCTCTTCAAATCGCGAAAAAACGGCGAAAACCGGGGTTTCCGGGGCCTTCCCGGTGACCCCGGGTTCCAAGGTCGCCGGCGACCTTGGCCCAGGGTCGCAGGGGTCTGCGACCCAGGGGGGTTTTCCCCCTTTTGTGTCCCGTTTTGTGTCCGTTTTTGCTGTTTTTCGATTCTTTTTTCTCCTGTACTTTTCCTTGACATTCTGACCATTTATTGGCCTGATTTCTTTGTAGGAAACCTGATGAGAATCCTTGCATTTTATTTTGCAAAGTTTCCAATTTCCTGAGAAAGCCGAAGACTTTGTCGCGCAGAGCTGCCGATTTTCCGTCAGAAGCTGAAACTGGGTCAAACGATGTCGGAATGACCTGAAATTTGGTGTGAAGCCTCCTGAGCAATAAATAAGACCAACCATAGGCTTTTGTTTGAGTTTTGAAGCCGTTTGGGGTCCTATCACCAGTAGACTTGCTTTTTGTCGCGATGAAGATGTCGCGGTTTGATGTGCGGTCAACCGATGTCCGATTGACTTGAAATTTGACAGGGAACCTATTGGAGTCATTTTAAGATGATCCATAGGCTCTGTCTTGGAAACCATGGTCCCAGAGAGCTTTGCCGCCGAGAGGCCTGATTTGGCTTCCGAGGGTTGATGTAGGGTCAAACGTTGTCGGTTTGACTCGGAACTTGACGTGGAGCCTTTTGGAAGTATTTTGAGACTATCCATCGGTCCTGATCGAAGATTAGGTGTCTCCGATGCTTTTGCCGCCGAGAGCTCCTTTTCGGCTGTCGGAGAAGCGAAGTTAGGCCAAATGATTTTGAAATGGTCCGAAACTTCTTGTGTACTCCTCTTTTGGCTATCTGGAAGAATCTTGTAGTTTTTGTTTGATTCTGACAAGATTTGATTTTTGGAAGCAGCATTGCCTATTTATGGCAGGTTGCAACTTCATGTAGCTCTTTGGATCTTGAAGAGGCAAAGTGACATTTTTGGTGTCAACAAATGCCCCCTCGAGGTACAGCGATGAGTTGCTTAACTTTTGCAGTCGATGTGCCTCGAAGAGATTTTCGTAGGAGAGCTTGTGACTTGACCAAGAGTCTTTGAGCAGTCTTTCTTTTTGGTATTTGTAGCCTTTTGAGCTTCCAGGGGAATTTTATGGTAGTGAAAGGGATCACGTACCATCTCGAGGCAAAGTTTTAAAGATGACATCAGGGATGTGGATTTGGATTTTGACCTTGTGACCTAACAGGCTATATGTGGCAGGTTAGGGGGTCGGGTTTGGTTTTGATCGTGTGACCCAACAAGCTGTATGTGGAATGTTGGGGGATCAATTTTGGTTTTGATCTTGTGACCTAACAGGCTGTATGTGGCAAGTTAGGGGATCAGGTTTTGGTTTTTGGTTTTGGTCTTGTGACCTAACAGGTTGTATGTGGCAAGTTAGGGGACCAGGATTTGGTTTGATTTTTGTGGAATGTCAATTTCAAGATTTTGGCTCAATTTGGTAGATGAGGCTGGATGGTTTGATTTTTGGAAGCTCATGGGGCTTGGAATTTTCTTTTGTATGGTCCAATCAACTCAAAAGAGGCATGGAACCATTTTTGTATGCTCTTGGTAAGAGGGATTTCTCTTTGACTAAAAGCCCAAAATTTTTTTTTTTTTTTTTTTTTTTTTTGTGCCTAGGTGGTCAAACCTGGCTCATATGGGCTAACCCATGGGACCTTAAGCTTTTTGAAATGGCTTAGATCTCATATGGTGTCATTTTTGTAAAGAATATCCAAAAATATCTCATTTGGATAGAGAATATCTAAGAATATCTTTACTTGGAGAGAATCTCTCATGATCCCTTTATTTTGGGATAGGATATCTCAAGATATCTTTCTTTTGGGAAAGAATCTGTCATCGATTTCTTTTTGGGAGAAAATCCTTCAAGATATCTTTCTTTTGGGAAAGAATCTTTCTAATCTCTTTCTTTTGGTAAGGTTACTAATTAGTAACACTTACCTCTTTCTTCTTTCCTTCTTTGGTTTGCTCTCCTCTATGAAAGCAAGGAGAAGGTTGGATCTCTTGCTCTTATTTCTTTCTTTTGCAATAATCTCAAGAGGGCTTCAAGACCAAGAGTTCTTCTTCTTCAAGATCTTCAAGACTTTTCTTCTTCTTCTCCATCAGTGGCATCAAGTAAGTTCCCTTTTTTCAAGAAAACCCCATTGTAGGAAAAAAGTTCTTTCTTTTTTTTTGTTTCTTTCTTTTCTTCTTTTTTTTTTCTTTCACGTGTTTTCTTTTTTTTTTTTCACACGTGTTTTCTTTTTGCTTTCTCTTCTTTTTTTTTTGCATTTTTTTTTTCTTTTGTGGGCCGTACGGACAGATCCGTACGGATCTGGCCGTACGGCCACGTGGCCTGTGGGCCAGCCCCCCTTTTTTTTCTTCTTTTTTTTTGTTTTCTTTCTCCTCTTTTTTTTTTTGAGAAAGTTTCTTTTCTTTTTTTTTTGTTTTCTTTCCCTTTTTTTTTGAGAAAGTTTCTTTTCTTTTTTTTTTTTTTTGCTCATCATGATAATGCCCCTCTTTTTTTTTTTTTTGGCAAACCTAGATGTTCATGCATGCCTTTAATTTGTAAATTAAATTTGTAGCATGATGTGATAGCATACCTGAAAGTTTTCGCAAATTTGGGAATTTGGAGCTCGCAGTGATGTTGAGCCCTTCCTGATTTTGTGGAGACTTTGAGGCTTCGAAAGTTTGGAGTTTCGGAGCTCGCAGCGATGTTGAGCCCATCTTCAAGCTTTCTATTTCTTTCGGGATAGTTCCTTTTCTTCGGAATTGCCCCGTCATCATGTCAAAATTTCATCAGATTTTTTTTAGCGAGATTCTATCATTTTGATGTTTGATCTTTTTCTTTTCCATCCTTTTCAGGTGGTTCCTCCAGAGCGAACAAGGGTAAAGAGCCTGCTACAAGCGTACCTCGTCGATCTTCTAGATCTTCTAATCCGGCTGTTCAGCAGGCTTTTGAGAAGGTCCAGTATGTTGAGAGAAATTTGGAAGAGTGCGACTCCCTCAACAGAGATGAGATGAGGCAGCGACTGATCGCTCTCAAGGGAGAGGAATTCTATAAGATCATGGTAAGCAGTCGTCCATGGGTGATGGAAGATCAGAGCGTTTTGCCCAAGCCTACCTTCTTCTTTGGTGATGCCTGAGGTCCCAACCGATGAGGTGGTGATGGATCCTGTTGAGGCACCTGAAGAAGAACCGAGGGACTCTAGAGTAAATCCAGAATCTCCAATTGGTACGACTTCTTTTGCTCTTTTTTTTTGTTTGTGACTTGGTTTGCTAACATATATTTTTTTTTGGTCAGCTGACTTGCCACAGGGTTCTGATGACTTTGAACCATCGATGGACGCAAATGTTGATGATGCTTCCGATGAGTTCATGGAGGAAGAAAGTGTTCTGCCAGTCGTCGAAGAAGGTATTTTGTAGTTATAACCCTGATAATGATTTTCAAACAGGATTATATTCATACCTTTTTGTGTTTCTTTTGGCAGGTTTTGAAGTGACAGAGGAGGGTCCGTCGCTTCCAGAGCAAGGGATGCCAGAGGTTAATCTAGAGGTAGAGACTCCTGGGACCAGTTCTGACAATGTTGAGGAGATTCCTCGCGCTGAGATTCCTTCCCGAGCAGGAGCAGCTTCAACTGGAAAGAGTTCTTTTGTTACTCTTTCAACAGATGATGACATGAGCGGCCGACCAACGGAGTTGGGCGAATCTTCAGCTGGGCCATCTCTTCTTTTTGCGAAGAAGGTGGTGGTGCGAGTTCTGAGCTCTTGGATTGAGACTCTCTTTTCTGGGCACTTGGAAGCCGGATTTAGCATGATCCAGCATGTGCGTGAGATTCTCGGTGATGCTGAAGAAGCTGGTCTGGATGTCACATATGCCAGGGCGATCGTTAATAGGATCATTGAGCTGGGTGACAAGTGGTTTGAGACCATGGGTTTTCCTGACGATCAGTTCTTCAAGGAGATGTTCTTGGACCCTGCGGATAAGGCTCAATCTGACCTGGATGAGGCTACAGAAAGCAAGAAGCAGGCAGTCCGAGAGAGGAACTTAGAAGAGGTAACCATCATTAGGCTGACACATGACCTTAACATCCTTGATAGGGAGGTCGATGAGGCCAGGAAACGTCTTGAGCATCTGCAGGCACAAGTCGCTGCCAAGTGGACTGAAATAACAGAGGCTCGTGAAAGGGAGACTGCTCTGATTCATCGAGTTGCGGATGCTATTCGAGTTCTCAAAAGGAAGTCTGATGAGGACAAACAATGGAAAACCGCTCGAAGGAAGCTTCCCAGTGCAGAAGAAGGGTTACAGCCCACCCCAGCATCTCATGGCAGGTTCCTGAAGAAGCGTGCCTTGGAATCCTTGACGGATGAGGCCAAAAGCTTGCTTAAGGAGCTGAACTCTTGGCTGGAGACCATTTTTGGTTGAGCTCCTGTATACAGAAACCATCCTTCTTTCTTTTTTTTTGGTACCAGTTGTATTTTTTTGGTACTTTTTTTTTGTAGTGCTTGTGAACACTTTCTTTTTTTTTGGTACCACATGTATTTTTTGGTACTCTTTTTTTTTGTTATCCCTACGCTCACTTGAAAGTAATTGCTAAATGGGATGCTGTTTTTTTTTTTTTTTTTGTTATCCCTACGCTCACTTGAATCTTTTTGTGATAAAAGTAATTGCTAAATGGGATTTGATCAAAAGGTTGTCATTTTGTAAAAATCTTTTGTCAAGTAATTGTTTTGGCATGAAAGCCAGGTTTTTGTTTGTGGCATGGAAGCCAATTTTGGCATAAGAGCCAGCTTTTCTTGTGGCATTGATAGCCGAGTTTTTTTTGTGGCATCTATAGCCAGTCTTGGTGGCATTGATAGCTGGTTTGTTTTGTTGGCATCTATAGCCGGTTTTTGGTGGCATTGATAGCCTGTTTTGTTTTGGTGGCATTAATAGCCGTTTTTTTTTTTTTTTTGAAATCCAAGTTTTTTTTTTGTTTGTGGCATTGATAGCCGGTTTGTGGCATTTATAGCCTGTTTTGATGGCATTTATAGCCGGTTCGTGGCATTTATAGCCTGTTTTGATGGCATTTATAGCCGGTTTGGTTTTCAAAAAATGGAAGTATCGACTAAAAGTCGCCTCCCTGCTGAATGTTCTTGCAAGTATCGATGGAATGTCGCATCCTTGCTCATTCGGTTGCGAGTATCGATGGAATGTCGCATCCTCGCGGATTTGGGTGCAAGTATCGATGGAATGTCGCATCCTTGCTTTTCAAAAATTTTGGTTTTGCGGGTACTGACTTGATGTCGTTTCCCCACGATTTTTGAAATTTGTGGTTTTCTCAAACCTTTGAGTTATGGATTTCAACTAAAATGTTGCGTCTCCATGGTTTTTTAGGTTTTTTCGAACCTTTGGGTTATGGATATCAACTGAAATGTTGCGTCTCCACAGTTTTTTAGGTTTTTTTTTTTTGAACCTTTGAAATTTGGGTTGTGGATATCAACTGAAATGTTGCATCTCCACAGTTTTGGATTTTGCAAGTACCGACGAAATGTCGCTTCCCTGCGATTTTGGAAGTGTCGAACGTGGTTCGCTTGCTTCCGATTTGTGCGAGTATCGACTAAGCGTCGCTTCCTCGCGGTTTTTGAAAAACCATTTTTTTTTGTTTAAAGACACGAGGGTCATAAGTTTTGACCTAAAACCATTTTGGCGGTAAAAGGCAGGGTGGACTAGGGTGGAAATCCCTGAATCCGGATTTTGTTTCAAACCATGAATTTTGGGTTCAAGGGTTGAAAATTTTGGTCAAGTTAGGGAAAGGTTCCTAAACTTGGATTTTTTTTTTGAACAATGAAACGATGAAAGTAAGCATTGTTTTAGATTTCTAGAAATTTCAACTTTTGATATGAAAATTCTAAAAAAAAAGATGGGTTTAGCGAGCGTGTACCTGGAAACCGGTTTTGGCCGTACAGGCATTGCTCTTACCCAGTTGGGTAAGTCTTCAAGGGTAGTACCGCTTTAAGAACTTGCCGTTGATGGGCAGCATACATCTGTCACCTTCCATGTTTAGGAGTGCGTATGCGCCGTTGGAGAAAACCTTGTCGATGACGTAGGGTCCCTCCCATTTTGGCTCAAATTTGCCTTTGGACTTGTGAGCGAAGACCATTGGTCTTTTTATCGCAAGAACCAAGTCACTCTTTTTGTAGGCGCGTTGCCTGACCTTTTTATCGAAAGACCCTGCCATACGTGCTTGGTAAAGTTTAATGCTTTGTTGAGCTTCGAGCCGTCTCTCATCGAGATTGTCCAGCTCATGGAGTCGCAATTTGACATTGCTTTCTTGAGTCATGTCATTTTGCAAGGATACCCTTAAGGAAGGAATTTGTACTTCCAAGGGCACGACAGCTTCGCATCCATAGACCAAGGAGAATGGTGTGCTATGGGTTGGTCCTCGAACGGTGGTTCGATAGGCCCACAAAGCTTCGGACATTTTGTCGCTCCAGTCTCTTTTGTGACTAGAGACCATTTTTTTGAGGATTTTGCAGAGTGTCTTGTTGAAAGCTTCTGCTAACCCGTTTGCTGCCGGATTGTATGGAGTCGAAGGACAGCTTTGGATTTTGTATTTGTCGCAGAACCTGTAGAATCGATGATCCCGGAACTGTGGTCCGTTATCATGGACGAATCTTTTGGGTATGCCGAAACGACAAATGATGTTGGTGCGTAGGAACTGAAGGACTGATGAGGTCTTCATTTCGTTAAACGCAAATGCTTCTGACCACTTGGAGAAGTAATCCGTAGCGGCGAAGATGAAGCGATGACCTTTGCTTGAAGGGGGAGAAATAGGACCTATGATGTCCATACCCCAGGCTTCGAAAGGCCATGAGATCGCTGTAGGATGCAGCCATTCTGGAGGCATGTGAATGTAATCTCCATGAACTTGGCATTGTTGGCAGCGCTTAGCAAATTGCATTGCGTCAGCTACCATGGTAGGCCAGTAATATCCTAACCTTTTTATCTGATCATAGAGCTTAGGTCCAGCCTGATGAGCCCCACAAAGACCAGCATGAACTTCTTTGAGTGTTTCTTCAGCCTCTTGTTGTGACAAGCAGCGTAGAAGTACTCCGTTGAAGGATTTCCTGTAAAGGATTTTTGAAGGAATATCCAAATGGAAGCTTGGGGTTCGCCTTTGGATGCTTACCCGTTCTTTTGGATCTTCAGGTAAGATTCCGAACATAATGTAATCAATGAACGGATCCCTCCAGTCGCCGATTAAAGTTTGAAGGATTGAAATCCGACTTCCGACCACTTGGTGGCATTCAGCAACTGCTTGGTGTGTGTTAAGAGGAGGAAGGATTCTCCTTTCGCACACCGTGATTTGCATGTTTTCCCCTTCCTGGATTGCCATGGATGCGGCAAGTCCGGCTAGGGCATCTGCACGTATGTTTTCACCTCTACGAATGTGGGTGATGTGACAGATGTCAAACTTTTGCAGAAGTGATTGTGCCTTGTTGTAGTAGGGCAACAAATCTGGCTTCCTGACTTCAAATTTCTGATTCATCTGGTTGACGATCAGTTGAGAGTCTCCAAAGACTTCCATCATGGTGATACCGGATTCGATGGTGAGTTCCAATCCTAAGATCAGAGCTTGATATTCAGCTGCATTGTTTGTGCATGGTTCCAGTAGCGAGAAAGCGTGTGGAATCATGTATTTGTCGGGGCTAACAAAAAGGATGCTAACTCCCGAGATCAGCTGTCTTTTTTCATTTGTCCTGGTTGCACCGTCAAAGTACATATCCCAGGAGGCACTTTGTGAGAAAGTCTCCACATTGTAGACTGGTTCGTCTGGGAGATCATCTCTGAGTGGAGAATCTTTAGGCAATGGATGCTCTGCGAGGAAGTCCGCTAGAGCTTGCCCTTTGATTGCTTTTTGTGGTACATACCTAATATCAAATTGTGACAGAAGGATGGACCATTTTGCCAGTCGAGCATTGAGAGAACCTGCCTTTGTGACAAGGACCTTCAAGAGGTTGACCCTCGAGACCAGGTATACTGTGTTGGAAAGCAAGTTGTGACGCAACTTTTGTACGGCGAACATCACTGCAAGACATTCTTTTTCGACTGGAGAGTACCGATGCTCTGCACCTACTAGCATGCAGCTGAGGTAATATAGAGCAGCTTCTTTTCTTTGATCATTTTCTTGCGCAAGCAGAGCTCCCAAAGAGTGATCAAGGGCTCTTGTGTACAAGATGAATGGTTTTCCAGTGGTAGGAGCAGCTAACACTGGAGGTTTTGTCAGGTATGACTTGATGTCTTGGAAAGCAGCTTCACAGTCAGCATCCCAGACAAAGTTTACACCTTTTTTCATCAACCGGGAGAATGGATGGCATTTCCCCGAAAGATTGGAGATGAACCGTCTGATGTAGGCCAATCTCCCTTGAAGCCCTTTGAGTTCTCTCAAGGTTCTTGGAGAGGGCATTTCTAGAATGGCTTGACTTTTATGGGGTCAAGCTCTATTCCAGCTTTCCGAACTAAGAATCCGAGGAACTTACCCGACGAGACGCCGAAGAAGCATTTCAATGGATTCATTCGCAGTTTGTGTTTGCGAAGCCGGAGGAAGACTTCTCGAAGGTTTTCGAGATGATCTTCTTTTCTTTTGCTTTTGACGGCGAGGTCATCAACGTAACATTCAACCGTCTTGTGCTGCATATCTTGGAATATTTTCATCATAGCCCCTGATATGTGGCACCAGCATTCTTCAGACCAAATGGCATGACAGTGTAACAATACACGCCAAATGGGGTTCGAAAGGATGTATGTTTTTCATCCTCAGGATGCAT
The DNA here is from genome assembly GCA_012931725.1 of Litsea cubeba. Classification (NCBI taxonomy): domain Eukaryota; kingdom Viridiplantae; phylum Streptophyta; class Magnoliopsida; order Laurales; family Lauraceae; genus Litsea; species Litsea cubeba. The sequence continues at coordinate 51,021,425 of CM022944.1, forward strand.
CTTTATCTGATTGTAGCCAGAGAAACCATCCATGAATGTCATTCGCTCGAATCCACAGGTATTATCAATCATTACCTCTGGTATGGGGAGCGGAAATTCATCTTTTGGGCATGCGCCATTCAGGTCTCTATAATCAATACAGACCCTGATCTGCCCATTTTTCTTTGTCACGGGGACAATGTTGGCCAACCATTCAGGATGTTGTTCCTCACGGATGAAGCCGACGCTTTTGAGTTTTTGAACTTCTTGTTCAATTTTATCCATCACATCTGGACGGAATCTTCTTTGGCCTTGCTTGACAGGCTTGATGTCTTCTTGAAGATTGAGTTTGTGAACTACTATTTTGGGGTCTAAGCCTGGCATTTCAGCGTAAGACCATGCAAAGCAATCAACGAACTCACGAAGAAAGGCGATATACTCGGGTAACTCATCATCCTTTATATTCTTGCTTATGAATACAGGACGTGGGTTATCTGGTGTTCCCAAGTCTATCTTTTGAACAGGATCTTCTGTTGGAAGGTTCGAAGGTGGTTCCTCCACAATATTTTCGGAGGCTTCCAGCTCAACGAAACCTTCTGGAGTTTCAAGGGCATTTCCAGACCAAGGTTTTGTTCCTTTTCACGGGTCTTCTTGATCGGTAATTTTCCCAAGGCTTGCTATGAGATGATCCCAATTGCCTGTTGAAACCGAGTCGAAGTAGGCTACTTCTTTTGGTGATGAGGGTTCTTCTGGGTCAGAAGTCCACACGTCTGTGCCATCGGACAACTCCTCTTCATTTTCGGAGAAATCGTGCCAATTGGATGAGCTTCCAGGATCTTTGTCAGGTGACTCATCAAAGAGATATCCAGGGAGATCGATGTCTTCATGGACTTGAGATGTTGAGGCTTGGTCAGTATATTGACTTTTAAGCCTTTGTGTCAACTGTCTCAAGGGAGTGTCAGGATCATACCCTAACCCGTTGATGGACCGCGCTCCCGGATGCCCGGGGTTCCTACCGAGGTCGGCGGACGTGGGAGTCCGTTTGGTTCCGACCCTTTCGTAAACCGGGGGGGCAAAGGGGGCGTGCATCAACATTTCTTTTTTTTTTTTGTGGGGTGTGCCAGATTTTCTATTTTTAATTGGAATTGCAAGTGGTGATCCGGAGATCAACCTTCGCAAGTAAAAAGGAAATCAACTTCTTTCAAGTTTTCCATTGCCACATATATTTAAGAAAAGAGACATTTTCTTGATTGCCGTGAAAGGCGATTTTTTTTGGCATTTATAGCCGATTTTGGCGTTTATAGCCGATTTTTTTGGCGTTTATAGCCGATTTTTTGGCGTTTATAGCCGATTTTGGCATTTATAGCCGATTTACAATCCTTATCAACAATGAAAGACAAGAATTGTGATTTTTGTCTCTTTAAAAAAAATACAAACTACAATGAAAAGCAAGAAAAGGAGGATCTAACTTCTCAGGAGATTGTGGGGGACCCGTTTAGATTGACGGTCGCAAGCCATATGTGGGCTTCGCCATCATCCATGCAGATGAGAACAGAGGATGCTATTGATTCGCTTGGCTTGGCTATAACCTCGGGTTTTTAGAGGACAAAGACCAAAGGAAGGTCCTATGTCCAATAAAAAGCCGAGGTAGACGGGCTGAAAAGCCATATCTAAGCCGTTGGAGGCAGGAGGAGAAGGCAAGGACCTTGGGGGGGGTACCCCCCAAGGGACTTTTGTCACCTTGTTGCGGTGGCCGGTGTAGAATTTCCGCAGAGTTTTCTCTCTTTTTCCTTTCTCTGGATTTCTGTCTGCTGTCTGCTGATGTTGTGTGTTGATGTTGTGTGTGTCCTTTTCTTCTTGGAGAGCCCTCCTATTTATAGGCTTTTAGGTAGCCTTTTAGGTGGGTTTATGGGCTTTCATTGTCATTAAGCCGCATAATGGGAGGAGTTACAAAATTGAATTGTTTATTTTGTAACTCCTTTTTCTTGGCTTCTGATGGCCGGAGGAGATTGAGGGCATTTAATCGCCTTTAATCGCCATGATGGGAGGAGTTTCATGGGTTAAATGCCATGAATCTCTTGACTTGTAACTCCCGGATGATTGCTTCTGATTGGGCCGTTCAAAGAAATGGATTAATGACTGTAATAAAGTTAGTCAATTAATCGCATTAAGTGGTCGCCGAGCAGCTGAAGAGTCGCGGGCCGTGCCACGTCTTTTTGGGATTCTTCTGTTGATGATTCATCGATGGATCTTCTATGTTAGATCGACATCAGATGATCATGTAATTTCAGGTGTTTGTTGCCAACAGCGGGTCGTGGTGCCATCTGTCCTGTCGATTTCCTCGATCGAGTCGCGGGTAGAAAGCACACTTTTTTTTTGTTGACCGGGTGGCGATCAATATGTTTTCGATACTCTTATGATGATTTTACCCGTGTTTTGGACGGATGTCAAGAGGACCTTGTTGTCTCAAAAGCATGACTTTCTGGAACAGTACCAGAGGCTGGCTCTTCGAATCGCGAAAAAAGACGAAAACCGGGGTTTCCGGGGCCTTCACGGCGACCCCGGGTTTTCCAAGGTCGCCGGCGACCTGGGGGGTTTTCCCCCTTTCGTGTCCCGTT